>KE505371.1:38361-50906 GCA_000441515.1 Elaeis oleifera
ATTCGGTCACTGATCATGTATTGTATATATTTGAATAGATCGAGCACCTGAGCAAACTCAACTTTTCCTTGCATGAGTGGCTTGGAAAGGATGCGATCCTAAATTCTCTACTGAAGTCTTATCTACCATTTCTCAATCATTATCAAATGACGAAGCCTATAATGAACTACCACAATCTATTGGGATTGCTACAGACTTTTGAGAAGGATCACCAACTCCACAAAGAGACGATGAATGTAGTGGGAGGATCTTCTTCGGGCGGACGTTGTCCCTTTAAGAAAGGAAGAAGAAAAGAACAAAATATGCCAAGTGCTGGGGGTCGACCAAGAAGTTCAAGTTTAAGTCTGATCAGAGTCAGGTAGAGTGCTTCTACTATAAGAAACAAGATCATTGGAAGAGAAATTATCCTCAATATATAGCTTTCTTGATCCGAACAGGTCAAAGAAGAAGAAGCAATCAATTACTGGGTAAGGTAATTATATGGTAACACTTTGCAACTTATCTATTTGTGATACAATGACTTGGATATTGATACTGATAGTCCTATTAATATTTGCAATTCATTGCAGGAACTTTAGGTCAGTGAGAGATTTGAAGACGGTGAGAGATTTCTGAACGTTGGAGATGGAAGATCAGTTTCAGTTCTAGCTTTAGGAGTTATCAAACTTGTATTTAATTCTCATATTATTATTCTTAGTGATTATCATTTCTATCCTAGTTCTTATTAAATATAATTTTGTAGGCCTTTGATCAAAGAAATTATAAGATTTAATAAAAAAATTTATGATATCATTTTGAATGGTGTTATTGTAATGCATAGATAATTGAACAATGAAATTTATATTGTATCATGGCCTAATGTAATGTACACGTCAAAAAAATATTCTAGGATAGATGATGTCTTTGATGCCTACCATTGGCGTTATAGGCTAGGTCATATTAATAAGAATAAGATGAATAGGTTATCAAAAGAGGGGATCTTCAAAAACAATGATTATGAATCATTACTAACCTATAAGTATTATCTATTTAAGAAGATAGCCAAGTCATCTTTACTGAAAAAAGTGAACGAGCCAGTGATGTTTTAGGTCTTGTACATACTAATGTATGTGGACCCATGAGCACAAGTGTCAGAAGCGTGTATCACTACGTCATTATGTTGACAGATGATCTATCTAGGTATGGATATGTCTACTTAATGAAATACAAGTTTGAATCATTTGAAATATTCAAATGGTTCCATAGTGAGGTAGAGAAACAAACTAGAAAGAGCATTAAAACTTTTGATTTGATTGAGGGGTGAATACCTCTGTGGTGAGTTTCTGACGTATCTAGAAGAGAATAAGATTCTCTCGCAATGGATCCCATCAAAAACACCACAGCACAATGGCATCTTGAAAAGAAGGGATCGAACTTTGTTGGATATGGTTTAGTCCATGATGGGCTTTTCAAGTCTGTCGATCTCATTTTGCAGATATGCACTCGAGTCGACTTGCTATGTACTTAATAGGTTTTCGAGTACATCTATGAATAAAATACCATATGAGATATGGACTGGGCATAAATCAGTACTCTTACGTCTTAGAGTTTGGGGGTATCCAATATATGTCAGACGTTTGAGAACAGACAAACTTAAATCTAGGTCTGACAAGTATATTTTCATAGGGTATCCAAAAAAACTAAGGAGTATTATTTCTACCATGCTGATGAACGAAAAGTACTCGTCAGCAATAAGACATATTTTTAGAAAAAAATTCTTTAGTGAAGGAATTAGTACCTCTAAAGTTGAGCTTGATGAATTTCGATGAGTAAAAGAACCGACACAATCTAGTGAACCCATAGAGTAGGATTTGATTGGATCAAACTCAAAGTCTGTTGTAGATGCACCATTAAGGAGATTCGATAGAGTATCACATCAACTGGATAGATACTACGATTTCTTGATCCGAGATAGGGATCCTGTTGAACTCGATGAAATAATGAGGATCCGATCACCTATATGGATGTAATACAGAGGTCCGATTCTGATAAATGGTTTAAAGTCATGAAGTCTAAAATGGAGTCCATGAAGATCAATAATGTGTGGGTATTAGTTGACCCACCTGAAGGGATAAAATCCATAGGATGTAAGTGGATCTCCAAAAGGAAGAGGGGCGTAGATGAAAAAGTAAAAATCTATAAAATTCATCTGATTGCCAATGGGTATCATCAATATTATGGTATTAACTATGATGAGATATTCTCCCCTGTGGCAGTGCTCAAGTCCATTCGGATCATGCTTGCGATAGCTGCACATCTTATCTATGAAATCTGATAGATAGATGTGAAAATAGCTTTCCTAAATGGTGATCTGGAAGAAAAGATATATATGATACAACCTGAAGATTTTACATCCACAGATGAGTCTAAGATATGCAAGCTTCAGAGATCCATTTATGGATTGAAATAGGCAAGTAGGAGTTAGAACATGTATTTTGATAAAGTGATTAGAACGTATGGCTTCATTAGGAACAGAGAAGAATTCTACATCTATAAATGGGTTAATAACTTTGGGATAGTATTTTTATTCTGTATGTGGATGACATTCTCTTAATCAGGTATAACATTCCCGCACCACAGAAATAAAGGTTTGGCTATCGTCTCAATTCTCCATGAAAGATTTAGGAGAAGCATCCTACATCTTAAGGATGAAGATCTATAGAGATAAATTGAAGAGGATGCTCGAATTATCCCAGTCCACATATATCAATATCGTGCTGAAGTGATTCAGTATAAAAATTTTAAGAAAGGCTATCTTCCGATAGGTTATAAAATTTTTCTCTCAAAGAGAGATTATCCGACAACTCCTCAAGAAAGGGAGTATGTGAATACGATTCCATATGCTTTGGTAGTAGATTCTATAATATATGCCATGATATGTACAAGATCAGACATGGTATACTCACTAGAGATAGTGAGTAGATACTAATCTAATCTAGGGGAGAATCACTAAAAGGTTGCAAAAACCATCCTTAAGTATTTGAGAAATACTAAGGACCAGTGGCTCATTTATGAGAAATCTAACTTAAAATTTGTAGAGTTTACAGACTCCAACTTGCAGTCAAACCATGACAACAGTAAGAGTGTGTCAGATTTTATGTTTATCTTGAATAATGGAGCAATCTGCTGGAAAAATTTCAAGCAGCACACCATGGCTGACTCAATATACGAGACGAAGTACATCACGGCATCCGATGCTATAAAAGAAGTTGTATGGTTGTGAAAGTTTATAGACGAGCTCAGAGTGGCACCCTCCTTGGATGATCTGATCTTGTTATACTATGATAGCACTAGCGCCATTACTCAAGTAAAGAAATCGAAGTCTCATCAATGCACTAAGCACATACTGCTCCGCTACCACCTGATTCGAAAGATCATGGATCAAGGTGATGTCGACCTTCAGAAGATCGATGGAAAGAAGAACCTGATCAACCCATTTACTAAAGCCCTCAGTGTTAAGGAGTTTAAAAATCATAAATAAAGATGGGCATACGATACTGTACCGATTGACTTTAGTCCAAGTGAGAGTTGTTAAAAATTATATCCCAAAGTCAATCATCAGCCTGTTGATGGTTGTGCTCTCTTATACTTGTATATGAATTATTTAATAATAAAATTATTTGGATTTTTCATCACAAATGTTTACATCTTTAATATGAACTCCTGGATTATGATAAAGTTCTTAGGACTTATTTAAATAAAGGATTTAGTCCTTGAACTTATTCGCGACCAAATGATATGTTATTACTAAGATGATAATGATATCAAGTGTAGGTCATTGTGTGCCATATGGATTGGTTGTCCTCTTAATCAAGGAGTGTAGAGACACTGGTATGGCATGCAGTGGAATGTAAAAGTATATTTGTACTAAACATGACCAACTACGGAGCACTCTATTGTCAAGAATAGCTCGCGAAAGGTATGGGTATAAGTGTCCCTCCGATTTGAGATCACCATGATGACTTGCAAGTAACTTACTATACTCTGATGTCGAACTACATAAATTTTAATTCAGTGATCGAAGGTTTTGGATGCAGTTAAGTACTTGTCAAGTCGGTACGTGAGTCAAGATGGGATTGACTCCTCTGAATGAGTAGAAGTTAATGCATCAGTGTATTTCAGTTTAGTAAAATCTTGATCAAGATAATCCATGTGATGGTTTTGAAAGATTAAAATATAATATGGTTGACTATTTCAGGATTGATAGTTAAACCCTGGATCACCTTGAGCATTTGGATCAAAGGGATGAATTATACGATAACCATACGCCAGTAGGTTCTTGAATGTTGCTTTACAATTATTCGATCTATTCAAACATCAGATCTTATTGCTAGATGGTTACATCGATTAGTTCAGAAAGTTGGTCCTGTGTTATCGGCTTAGGTTCGAACCTATGGGGTCACACTCAAAAGAAGTTAACTGACTAATCACATGGCTGATCAACGATTAAGAATCATTCTAAGGTTTAATTGTCAATTCGATTAATGGTTAGCCTTATGCAAAAATTGTAATCTATTATAAAAGATTAATTAATAATTAGATTACTAATTAGCTCAATTTGATTAAGTAAAGTAATTTGATTCAAGTCTAATTGAATTAGATTCAATTAGGTTTGATCCGATTAGGTTATAAGATGATCTAATTATCTAGGATGAATAATTTTGATTTGATCAAGACTTGAACTTAATTAAATTTTGATTTGATTAGGATTTGATTGTGTTTGGGATCTAATCGGATTAGGTTCAGGTTGATCTAATTGGTTTAACCTAATTTGATTAGGTTGGAGACTTGTTGGATGAAACCCTTGAGTCCAAAATAGCTTGGACTCCTACCTTAGCCAACCACCCTTGTGTGCACGCCTTTCCCAACACCAAATTTAGATTGGCGTGATGGAACTCCATGCCCACACTCCCTTGTCACCCACTCTTAATAGGGATCAAGAGTTTGGATCAATTGGTTGATCCAATCAAATTTAAATCTGATTTGAATTTAAGTGTAGATAAGAAATTTGTTCTCATCTAAATACCTCCGTACCTCATCTATATAAACCCCTGATTTTTATGGGACAAAAATCAGATTATTAAGATCATTGAGAGATCTTTGAAGCTAGGGTTTTGGGTGTGCGGTCTTGGGGTTGGGCAGCCCCTTGTTGGCTCATGAGCATAAAGGAGTTTCTTCTCCTCTTAGGTGAGCATCCTAAAAATCCGTTCTAAAATTTTTGGGATGAGAAAAAATCAAAGAGAAGAGAGTTCTCCTCCTTCTGTACCAATGCCAGATCCTCCATAAGTTTCTTCTTCAGATCCAAAGGAGTCCGAGATGTCTGAAGACAGAAGATAGATTAGCCATTCGAGCTCGTTTTGCAACCTAGCACTCCTGGGATGATGGATTAGCACAGGACTTCGAGTGGATCATCTGTAGAGGTTGGACATCCTATGCAGCTACGAGCAATCTTCAAGTCCATGATTTTCAAACATGGAGATCTTTGACCCGCACAAAGGTATCTAGTTCTGAACTTGATGGATGCGTAGATTAGATCTACGATCGTATATTTGATATGTATTCCATGCAGATTTTATTTTTTAGATCATATACATATATCATAATATGTTATAGATCCTAGGATAGGTGTTAAGAATAGATTTTGAGCATGTAGCATAGATTAAATTATTTAATCTCATTTTTTGCTGCATAATTTTTTTAAATACATGCTATGCGCCTACTGATTTTCCAACACACTATAGGAGTAGAAGTGCACTATAGGGGATCTATCAGTCTTAGTAGTTGAGGAGTAGTCCTATGCAACCTAGGAGGCTGAGTCTATAAGTCTGTGGTCACAGCAGCATGATTATAGAAGAAATCTATAGGATTGTATAATAAGAGATTTAATCTTAGATTGATCCAATTGGGCTTATGAAGTTATAATTAGATTAGGATTTAGTGAAATCCGATTGGATTTAGGCACACCATGCTAGCACATGGTAAAATCCAAATTCTTCTCTAGACTTGATTCCTTACTAGATAAGATTTAGATCAAGTCAATTGCCTTAGTCCTAATCTAATCCATTTGGATATGGAGCACCACATTGGGTGCCTCAATAGGATTGGGTCAAGCCAATTAGTTGGCTCATTTCCTCTTTTTCTCCCTTGACTTGGCATAGATTTTGTGGAAGGGTGCATGTCACCTTTGGATGAGATCAAGAGGGGCACACACCTTGATATGTTTCGGGTGCGCTCACCACTAGAATTCATGTGGAGGAATGAGAGGGGCACACGCCCCTTTGGTTCAGCATAAGGAGAAGGGAGAGAGGGCACACACCCTCTCTCTCTTGCTTGGATAAGAACAAGTGGCTGCCAAGTGTTGGTGCTTACTTTACTTACCTATTTGGAAGGGATCACATACTATTTAAACCTAGTTTTCTTAGAAAGAAAATCAAATTAAATGAAATGTATTGTTATAAGATAATAACCAGCCATTTATCCTGATTGCTTTAAATTTTGAATTCAAACCAAAAGGGTCTATTTATTGGCAGCTTTTTAGGGTTTGCCATGATGATGAAAATCTGATTTTCTAATCCACTCTCCCTATGTCCACACCCCCTCTCCCTCTCCCATCTCCATTGCATGCCCAAAGAGTTGGGCATCCCCATTTCTATAAGCCTAAAGTAGTTAGGAAAACTTTATGTCGTGCCAAGAAAGGAGGAAAGCATGATCTCAAGCATTAAGATCATGGAAAGAAGATCAAGAGTTGATCGAGGATCCAGAAGGGCTGCGGATTATCTTGGAGAAGATGGATCTACCATAAAAGAATAATTCAAGGTTGATCCTGGTGGATGCTTGTAGAAGTCGGGCACATGCACGGCTCAAGAGTGAACCTCCTCAAATCCATGGTATTGGATTACGATGTTCTTCTACCCACACAAGATGGTAAATGGTTTATCATAATCTTTTGTATGCTGATTTTTGCTTTAAGTTTTGATTTAGATCTAGATCGAAGATTGGATCGATTAAAATTTTGAAAATATCCACTGCCTCTTATTCTGATCGGTCCGGTGTGCGCATCGATCCTTCAACTGATATCAGAGCCAGATTGATGTGACATAGATCTAAATCAGATCTTATTCAGATGAGATCTGAAATTTTTAGTAGATCTAAAAGGAGTTTTAGATTAAATCAGCATGTTTAAGACTAGATCTAAATCATATTTGATTTATGTATGTATATTTGATATGTAGATCTAGTGATGCATATGAGATATGTAGATTAAATCATGCACATGAGATATGTAGATTTAGTTTGTTTTCTGAGTAGTCTAGTACTCAAAATAGGTACATCACCATGGCCATCTAGTCATAAAAGAAAGCAAGGATTAAAGTCCCTCTCTTACCCAATCGATGAATTCTCTTATGGCGTATAGGGTGCCGCTTGTGATGTCTCATGAAGAAGAACAGTGAAAAGAAATTTTGTGTGCAAAACTTTAAATCTATAAGTATGAATTAAAGAACTAATCATAAACTTTAAGATTCGAAATTTGAAATTAAAGATCTAAATTTTTGTAGTTTGTATGAATTAATTTGTATAAGATACATTATTAATAAGTTGTTTAGATCTAAAAATTATTTTCATGTCTAAACTAGAACTTTAATGATGCACATATATTTTGAATATTGAATTTGTGGCTGGTATGCCTGCTGAGTCGACTCCATTTTGTTTGAGTTGACTCAGGACCTTGGTGAGTCGGCTCAATTTGTAGATGAGCTGACTCAGTTTGCAGATGAGTCGATTTAGTCTCAGAGTTGAGTTGACTCATTATGATGAGTCGACTCGAGTCCAAGGTGAGTTGACTCAATTCTGTAGACAGAATGTTGTATGAGATACAATCTAATGTAGTTTAGATCTAAAATTATTTCAATATCTAAACTAAACCCATAATACACTTAATTAAAATTAAGATATAAATTTAAAAGATCTAAAATTGAGAATTTAAGATCTAAAATTCATTGCATAATACGTAAAGTTTTGGGTGTAGATTGAACAAATTAGGTCTAGTGTTAACCATAATTAGGTTCTTTGATTAGATCAAATTAGAACCCTTATCGATTTGAGTAGTTGGTCAAACCTGATCAATAGTTGATCAAGATTAGGTCAAAGAGGCTCAAGATCGAGCTTATTTATAGTTGATTGCATCGATTCATATTTTGATGTGAATTGATTGACTCAAGATCGAATTTGGCTCAATAGTTTGAGCCGGAATAGCTAGGCTGAACTATTCGATTCTGGTTGATCAATTAATGTCTAAGATAAGTTTGGTATTTTAACCAATAATTTTAATTAGGAGCATGCTTACTTGGTCAATTTGTTGGTGTCTAAGGCAAGCATCGACAGACCCTCCCATCGATCTTACTTATCTGGCCAACTTGGTCGATCAAGTCTTGAATAAGGTTGCTTGATCATTCGAGTTCATTCATGCTGACTAGGTTGGTTCAGATATGAGATATGCTGACCTAAACTAGGTTAATCAGATATAAGATGTATTGATCTAAATTAAGTTTGTTAGACATGAGATGTACTGACATGAACCAGACTAGTCATTTACATGAGATGTGTGTGACTATATGAAGAGACCTAAATAAAACTTCCTCAATAATATTAAATCAAGGGGTCTTCCACCATTGTAGAGTATCGTGCCCTCTCCGATATTGATTATTCTCGACTAGATATAGTGGTTCAATTACATCAAGGAAGAAGCAACCGCTCTATATGTGGGGTGAAGATGGAGTTGGGCCCAAGATCTGTTAGGTGAGGTCCAATAACGACTTCACTCGTACTTAATAGTGGGTCTGTCTTAACTAATGAATGAGATCAAGATCTATCAAGTGAGATCTTAGGACTTAGAGACCAAGTCTGCTACAATTTGCTTGAGAAGATTGGATAAAATTATCCATTCATTAGTTGACACATTCACTAAGATCTGTCAGGTGAGATGGTGTGTCAATCGATGGGACTACAGTACCCATTAGGAATCTTAACTCACATAAGGGTTTTCGCTTCCTAATCCGAGGAGTGTTAGGATCTGAAAAAAATAGTGGAGGTTTATTGTTTGTTAAAGTCTTTAGAATAAATAGTGATTAAATATAAATATCTAATTAGAATCATCTTCTCTCTTCAGTTCATAACTCAGCTTCAAACCCCATAGCTTGAACAAAATCCTACTGGACTGGGTCATTGGAGTCCCACTGAATTGGGACTCTCTCAAATTGTAATAGTTGCTAAATTATTTGATTTGATCAAATAATGAGATTGGATCCTGATTAAGTTAAATCAGATTTAATTTGATTTGATTTAATTTTGAGTTTGACTTAGACTGAATTTTATTAGTCTAATAGGATTAGACTTGATAAGTATTTGATTTATTTGAAATCCAAACCCAATTTGATTGACCAAGTCCAAGATACAACCAATTGACCAAGAAGAACTACAAAAAACTAGCTTAGGACTTTAGAATGATTCTGAACTCTGAAAAGGATTAGGGTATACTCTAGACTAGGATTCCCTTGTATTATCAAACTATCCGATCGCTGAAATGTTCAGTGCTTGAGAAATGGATGGATGACATCAATTAGGTTAGGTGCTATATCTTGGTTTAGTTCTAGCATGAGGACATCAAGAATTTAGGATTATGATAACTCACCTACAATAGTTGTGTGGTGAGCAGAGTCGGACTGCGCATTGAGTAGTCCATCCATGATCATTGTTTGATAATAGTTAAGGACCTTATGAGCTCAAGATGGCCATGCATGAAGAATTAAGTGGATTTGATCCGATAGTCCCTTAATGATTCATTTGGTTAGTTTATAGTAAACTGCCATATGAAAGAGAATGATAGTGCATTATCGAAATTGCTGAATATATTAGTGATCACTAAGAAGACCTTGAAAAGTTCAAGAGGCTATGTTCTTACTGTGAAAAATCTAGTTCTAAGAGAGAGTCTTTTATAACTAGAGGTCTCCGGGAGAATGAGCCAAAGAAGGATCTTCTTAAGGAGAAGGCATCAAGCAAAGAAAGTGTTTCCACTGTAGTACTGATGGCCACTCAAATGAGAATTATCCTCCTATCTGGATAACCTAAAGAAGAAGGGTGGCACACCTTGTGAAGATATATCTGATCTGTTTGCATGTTGATGTATTCGGATAGTGAAGTATGCTGTAGGATCTAAGAGATCTATGGATGAGATAAACCTAAGTATATGTGGTAGCTCAGACAAGGTCATTTTGAAGAGGATAGAATATATAAACTTGGAAATGGATCATCTCCTTGACATATGAATTCTAAGTTTGTAGATCTTGCCTTCAAGCAAAATTAATCAAACTATCTTTGTGGGATAAGAGAGAGGACCACTACATACAGGTCCATTTAATGGGAAACCCCTTGAGGTTCTTCGATTGGATCGAGGAGGTGTATATCTTAGTAAAATTTTGAGATTATCTCATGAAAGTGGTATATTCTCATAGTGGACTCCTCCTGATTCATCTCAGCTCAACCGGGTAGCAAAAAGAAGATTAGGATCCTATTGATTATGGTCCGATCCATAATGAGGTTCACTCACTAATCCTTACTTCTTTAGGGTCATACTTTAATTTGTTGAATAGGGTACTAATTATACTTTCCAGTAAACCATAATGTGATTATGATCTGTCATACCATATTCTAGAAAAATAGTTTATCTAAGATGGTGGTAGTGGGAGAAAATTGAGCTTGAAGAGAAAGTTTCTAAAGAGCAATCAGTTGGAGATTTGATTGTACCTATTCATTCTGAGCTAGTTAGTGTAGAACCTCCACCACCTCATAAATTTATTATGATCTCCCATCCTCATGAAAGGTACTTGAGTATGCTTTCAGAAGATGTAGAGGAAGTATTTCTTGTGAGAGATAATGATCAAGTAGTTGATCCTAAGACTCATGACGAGGCGATGTACGACCTCAATTTTGAGAAATAGATGGAAGCAATAAAGTCAAAGGTTGACTTAATGCATTCCAGTCAAGTCTGACCTTAGTGGATCTACCAGAGGGTATTATACCCATTGGGTGTAAATGGATCTACAAAAAAAAATAGATGCAGATAAATGTGAAACTATTTCTTTATGGATATCATGAGAAGATATCCATCTGGAGCAGCTTGATGGGTTTCACTTCCAATGATAGAGATCACAAGATCTGTAAGCTATATGGATCTATTTTTTGGATTAATGCAAGCATCCTGGAGTTGGATTGATGCAATCAAATAGTTGATTTCATCAAAAACAAGGAGGATCCTTGAGTTTTCAAAAAGGATAAGTGGGAGGATGAGATTCTCTTGATTGGAAAAGTTGTTCTCATGCTAACTTCTATCAAGAGTTGGTTGTCAAAAAGGATCTTCCAGAAAGATCTAAAAAAAGCATCTTAGATTGAAGGTCTATGGAGATAGATCTGATAGGATGCTAGTGTTGGAAATGTATTCCAAAGTCAATCGTCAGCCTGTTGATAATTGTGCTTATCTTATAAATTGTATATAAATTTTATTAATAAAGTTATTTGATATTTTCATTACAAATTATCCATCTTTGAACTCCTGTATTGTAATGAAATTCTTAGGACTAGAATTAATCGACAAAGGAAGATTTGTCGTTAAGTCTTTAAAAATATTCGCGATCAAATGATATGCTATTAATAAGATGATAGCAATATCGAGTTTAGGTTGTTGTGCATCATATGAGTTGGTTGTCCTCTTAACCAAAAAGTGTGGAGACATTGCTATGGTGTGCAGATGGAATGTAGGAGTACATTCGCATCGAACGTGACTATTTGTCGAGCACTCTATTGTCAAGAGTAGCTCATAAAGGGTATGGGTATATGTGTCCTTCAGATCTGAGACCACCATGGTAACTTGTAAGCAACTCACTGTACTTTAGTATTGGACCATCTGAGTTTCTAACTCAGTAATAGAAGGATATTGAGTATAGTCAAGTACTTATCAAGTCGATGTGTGAGTCAAGATGGAATTGACCCGCTGAATTAGTAGGAGATATGCATCAGTGTATTTCAATTTAGTAAAATCTTGGCTAGGATAATCCATGAGATAGATTTGAAAGATTGAAATATAATGTGATCGACTTAATTAGGGTTGACAGTTAAACTCTAGGTCAGCTTGAGCATTAGGGTCAAAGGGATGAATTATATGGTATCCATATGTCAATAGGTTCGAGAATGTTGCTTTACAATACTTCGACCTATTCGGTCGTTGGGTCACCATTGCTAGATGGTTACATCGATTGGTATAGAAAGTTGTTCCTATGCTACCAGCTTAGGTTCAAACCTATGAGATCACACGTATTAAAAATTGATCAAATCTGATGGCTGAAGGGTCCAATTAGATTGTGACTCTGGTGAGGAGTCCCATTGGGACTGAAACTCTAGAAGAGAGTCTCACTGAGACTGAGATACTACTATTAATGGAGAATTAATTAATAATT
>KE505371.1:59661-71700 GCA_000441515.1 Elaeis oleifera
GGATTTCAGCATCGATGAGATAGATGTGTATTTTTATTTTTAGATCTAAAGTATATATTTTATATCATAGATCATAGGATAGTAGTCTAGATTAGATTTTATGCATATGATTAAGATTAAATTATTTAATCTTTCCTTTCCGCTGCATAAAATTTTAAAATTATATGCATATCACTACCATATATTTTCTTCAGCTAAGCCCTTCATAGGTAAAGTACATAAAGAAGATGCTGAAAAGATTCAGCATGAAAACTCTGAGAGGGGACTTCTACCTCTTAGGCAAGGCATGTATCTCTCTAAGAAGATGTGTCTAAACACATCTGAAGAGATTTAGCTCATGAGCTAGATCTCTTATGCTTTAGCTATACGAAGTCTTATGAATACTATGCAAAGTACTTGACTTGATTTTGCTGTAAGTGTCACAAACAGAAATCAGTCGAATCTAGGTGTTGACATTGGATAGCTGTGAAAAATATCCTTAAGTACTTGAGAAGCACCAAGGATTTGTTCTTAATTTTGAAAATTTTGAGTTGCGGGATTTATGGGTACACATGCTCAAATTTTATGCCTAACACTGATGGTAGAGAGTCTACATCAGGATATATACAATGTGAGATTTGATAGATTGGAAGAGTTTCAAATAATCAATCATTATAGAAAGCTGAGTTAGTCACCATTTCTAAAGGTACTAGGTAAGATCTTCTAGTTCAAGTATCTTTATTACAATTGATGTCATGAGATGTCATCATAGTGACAATATTGGCATCATAATCCTTAGCTAAAGGAGCCTTGGTCTCACCAGAATACCCAGCACATGAAAAAGAGAATAGATGAAAGATGTCAAGGTGAAGAGAATAGATCCCATGCAAACATGGTGGACCCATTGACTAAACCATTTTGCCAGCTAAAGATTCAAGTCCATCTTCAAAAAATGGGATATGGGTTTGTGGTAGATTGGCTTTAGGTCAAGTGAAAATTGTTAGATGTGTGATCTAAAAAGCTAATTATTGACTGACACATTATAATTTTTAGGATATAATTTTGTACATGATTTATTCAAACTAAAATTATGGATAATTATTTTTATTCTAGAGTAATGTGTCCTATAATCATCTAAGAAGTTAATGATCAATGACATATATTCACAAGAGTTAAAATTTAAGACATGTGTCATTATAGATTAATTCTTAAACTGCTCCCAATCGATGATCATCATGGGGATGATGATTGATCCAACTAGACTAGTGCATGGATCACTTTTTTTTGGGTAGACAGGTCTTAAGTCTACAATATAAAAATACTGGAGTGAGAGTGCAGGAGGTTATTAAATAAGAATAGTACTGAGCATGATCAAAAATGAGAAGTCACATGGATGCCTACTCACTCATCAGTAACTTCTCGATGCTGTAGTTATGTGAGTGGTTCTTTGACCTGCGGTGTCTCGCCTGCTCAGACTAGGGTTGCTGTAGTTTGACTACATATAAATATGATCCCTAGCCATATGGATCCTTGTAGTGAATGTTGGCTGCAGTAGGTTCACTATAGGAGTAGGAGTGTATTTATAAGGGATCTATCGACCTTAGTAGTTGAGGAGTAGTCCTATGCGACCTAAGAGACTAAGTCCATAAGTCTGTGGCCACAACAGCATGATTATGAAAAAAATTTTTATGGGATTTACAATTAGATTCGACTTAATTAAGTCTGGCATATGATGGATGCTTAGGATTTGATGAGGTTCTATGATCTGCATCCTGTCGGGACTCTTGATAGAAGAACTTGATCACACAAAAATTATACCTAAAGGTTCATCCCTTCAATTCTATTGGTTTGGCACTATATATTATTAGATATCATTGGTGGATTATGAGAGCTCACTAGGATCATCCTGGATCGATGATCCTTAATGGGTGTGAGTTGAAATTATTTCAGCCCATTAAAAAGAGTTTCAATGGTACGATGATGAAAATCATAGTATATTTCACTATCAGACAGAATTGAACCTATGGGATCGCACAATAAGAGATTTAATCTTAGATTGATCCAATTAGGCTTGTGAAGTCACAATTGGATTAAGATTTGGTGAAATCTTATTGGGTGTAGGCACACCATGCTAGCATATGATTAAATCCAAATTCTTTTCTAGACTTGATTCCTTATTAGATAAGGTTTAGATCAAGTCAATTATCTTAGTCCTAATCTAATCCATTGGTTTAGGGGCACCACATTGGGCACCTCAGTAGGATTGGGTCAAGCCAATTAGTTGGCTCATTTTCTCTTTTTCTCCCTGGACTTGGCGCAGATTTTATGGCAAGGGTGCATGCCACCTCTGGATGAGATCAAGGGGGCACATGCCTTGGCATGTTCCAGGTGCGCTCACCACTGAAATTCATATGGAGGAATGAGAGGGGCACATGCCCCTCTCTAGTGTCAGCATGAGGAGAAGAGAGAGAGGGCACATGCCCCCTCTCTCTCTTGCTTAGATAAGGACAAGTGGCTGCCAAGTGTTGGCGCCCACTTTACTTACCTATTTGGGAGGGATCACATACCATTTAGATATGATTTTTTGAAAAAAAATTAGATTAAATGGAATGTATTGTTATGAGATAACAACTAGCCATTTATCCTGATTGGTTTGAATTTTGAATTCAAACCAAAGGGGTCTATTTATTGGCAGCTTTTTAGGGTTTGCCATGATGATGAAAATTTGATTTTTTGATCCACTCTCCCTATGTCCATGCCCCCTTTCCCTCTCCCATCTCCATTGCACACCCAAAGAGTTGGGCGTCCCCATTTCCATAAGCCTAAAGTAGTTAGGCAAACCATGTTTCGTGTCAAGGAAGGAGGAAAGCACGATATCAAGTATTGAGATCATAGGAAGAAGATCAAGAGTTGATCAAGGATCCAAAAGGGCTACAGATCATTTCGGAGAAGATGGATCTATCATAAGAAGAATGATTTAAGGTTGATCTCGATGAATACCTATAAAGACTGGGCACGTGCATAGCTCAACAGTAAATCTCCTCAGATTTATGATATTGGATTGCGATATTCTTCTACCCGCACAAGATGATAAATGGTTTATCACAATCTTTTGTATGCTGATTTTTACTTTAAGTTCTGATTTAGATCTATGATCGGATGTCGGATCGATTAAAACTTTTGAAAAATATCTGCTGCCTCTTATTCTGATCAGTCTGGTGTGAGCATCGATCCCTCAACTACTACCTAGGTATTGAATACTAAAAGTCTAACTAATATTTGCAATTCGTTGTAGGGACTTTAGGTTAATAGGAAGTTCGAAACCTGTGAGAGATTCTTAAATGTTAGAAATGGAAGTTTTGTTCTAGTTCTAGCCTTAGAAATTATCCAGCTTATTTTCAATTCAAAAGTTATCGTATTGAATGATTGTCATTATTATCCCTCTTTTATGATGGATGTCATTTCTATAGGCCTTTTGGCCAAAGATGATTTTAATTCTTAATAAAAGATAATTTTTGTGATATCATTATGAATGATTTTATAATTATGTATGGATAATTAAAATATGATATATATATTTTATCACAGCCTGTTACTGTAATATACATGTCAAACAAATGCCTAAAATTAGATAATATCACCGATACCTATCTTTGGTATTGTCGGTTTGGTTACATAATAAGAATAGGATAAACAGATTAACCAAGAGAGAATCTTCGATATTAATGATTGTGAATCATTATCGATCTGTAAATCCTGTTTCTTGAAAAGATAACAAAGTCACCCTTTTTGAAAAAGATGAATGGGCTGGTGATGTTCTGAGTCTAGTGTATAATGATGTATGTGATCTATGAACACAAGTACTAGAGATGGATATTATTACTTTATTATTTTCACTGACGATCTATCTAGGTATCGGTACGTCTATCTTAAGAAACATAAGTCCAAATTATTTGAAATATTCAAATGATTTCTAAGTGAAGTGGAAAAGCAAATTGAAAAGAGTATCAAAACTCTTCGATCAGACTAAAGAGGTAAATATTTATAAATGACTTTCTGATATATCTAAGAGAGAATGAGATTCTCTTACAATAGACCCCTCCTGAGACACCACAACATAATGGGGTATCTAAAAGGAGGAATTGAATGCTGTTGGACATAATTCGATCCATGATGGGTTTTGCTAGTCTGCTAATCTTCTTTTGGGGATATACTCTTGAGACTGTTTGTTATGTGCTGAAAAAGATTCTGAGCAATCTATCACAAAAACATCATATGAGATATGGACAGGGCATAGGCCGACACCCTCACACCTTAAGGTTGGGAGATGTCCGGCTTATGTCAAATATTTAAAGATAGATAAGCTTGGACCTAAGTCTGATAAATACTCATTTATTAGGTATCCAAAGAAATCAAGAGAGTATTATTTCTATTTTATTGAAGAATAAAAGGTGCTCATCAGTAATACGATAGTCTTTTTAGAAAAAAAATTTCTTAGAAAAGAAACTAATGCCACTAAGATTGAGCTTGATGAAGTTCGATAAGTAAAAGAACTGACACAATCGAATCAACTAACAGAACCAAATTTGATTAGAGAATCAAAATCGGAGCCCATTATAGAGGTAGCTTTAAGGAGATCTGGTAGAGTACCATATCAACTGGATAGATACTATGGTTTCTTGATTTAGGATGGTGATCCTGTTAAACTAAATGAAAATAATGAACATCCAATCACCTATATGGATGCTATACAGAGAACTGACTCTGAGGAATGATTTAAAGCCATGAGATCCAAGATGAAATCTATGAAGATCAATGATGTATGAGCACTTGTTGATCCACCTGAAGGGATAAAACTCATAGGGTGTAAATAGATATTTAAAAGAAAAAGTACAGACAGAAAGGTAGAGACCTATAAGCCTACCTGGTTGCCAAGAGATATCGCCAACATTATGGTATTGACTATGATGAGATATTTTTCTTATGGCAATACTTAAATCCGTTCGGATTATACTTGCAGTAGCAGCATACCTTGATTGCGAAATCTGACAAATGGATATCAAGATGGTTTTCGAAAATGAAGAGCTAGAAGAAGAGGTGTATATGATACATCCTGAAGGGTTCACATGCATAGATGAATCTAAGATATGCAAGCTACAGAGATCCATTTATGGATCGAAGCAAGTATCCCGAAGTTAGAACATGCACTTTGATAAACAATCAAAATGTATGGCTTTATTAAAAATGGAGAGGAGCTTTGTGTTTATAAATTGGCTAATGGTTATGTAGTCATATTCCTTATACTATATGTGGATGACATTCTTGAAAATGACATCCTTGCATTATAAAGTGTAAAGCTCTGGCTGTCATCATAATTCTTCATGAAAAATTTGGAAGAAGCATCCTACATCTTAGAGATGAAGATCTATAGAGATAGATCTGAAAGGTTGCTTGGATTGTCCCAATTCACGTACATTGATATCGTGCTGAAACAGTTCAACATGATGAATTTCAAAAGAGGCTATCAACCGATAGGCCAAAAAATTTCTCTCTAAGAAGGATTGTCTGATAACTTCATAAGAAAGAGAGCGTATGAGTAGAATCATATATACCTCAGTAGTAGGATCTATCATATACATCATGATATGTACGAGGCCTAATATAGCCTACTCACTAAGGATAGTGAGTAGGTATTAGTCCAATCCGGATGAGAACCATTGAAAAGTTGTAAAAATCATCCTCAAGTATTTGAAAAATACTAAAGACCAATGGCTAATTTATGGAGATTTTGACTTAAAACTTATAGGATATACAGATTTTAGTTTCAGTCAAATCATGATGATAGGAATAGTGTGTCTAGCTATAATTTTACCCTGTATGATGGGATGATATGCTAAAAAAATTTTAAGTAACACACAGTAGTTGATTCTGTTTGCGAGGCAGAATACATTACGGCATTCGATGCTGTCAAAGAAGCAGTTTGGTTAAGAACATTCATCAATGAGCCTGGAGTGGATCCCTCTGTTGATAGTCCTGTTCTACTATATTGTGATAGTAGTGGAGCCATAACTCAAGCTAAGAAACCCAAGTCTTATTAGAGAACCAAATATATTCTGTGTTGCTATCACCTTGTTCAAGAATCATTGATCGAGGTGACGTTAATCTATACAAAATCGATGGAAAGAAACTTGACCGACCCTGTTGGATTTAGGTGATTTCAGCATACAGATTTTTCATCTCGTGAATATACACAACGGATAGATAAGATTAAAATAATTTTAATCCTAGGCATGATTGGATCTAATCCTAAATCACCTAAGGATCTATTAACATGCTTAAAATAATTTATGCATCAAATCTAAAATCAAAAAATAGAAAGGAAGAAAGATTTTCTTAATCGCTTTCCTTTGATCTTACTCAGTTCAGATCCGACGGATGTTCGAAATTTCTGTCGGAGCCATTCAAGTGCTTGGCCTCTGCTGGTATCTATATAGAGATGGTCTGATCGAAGTATCGAGGCCACTAGAGTTCTAGCACCTTGCAGGCCTCGCTCTTTGACTTGGATCTGGACTTCTTCTTTTAGTACTCAAAGAAGAGGGCTGCAGCACGAACCCTTCGTGCTGATCTGATGGGTCTGAATAGGATACCAAGAAGAGAAAGAAGAATCCTTCTTCTTCTCTTCCTCTCTTTCTCTAATCTCTCTCTCTCAGATCAGATCTAAGGAGAAGTTGGGATGAAGAAGGGAGGAAAGGGAGGTGTTGAGAAAGAGATGCGGCAAGAAATAACTAACACCCATCTTCATCATGCACGCACACCTCTTTTCTTCTTTATTTGTCGCACAAAACACCCCAATGCCCCCTTCTAGATATAGATAAGATTCTCTTCCTTATTTGAATCGAATTCAAATAGGAAGCAGAGTCTAAAAGGGAAGGGAGAGACCCAGAGAGGAGGGGTGCCAACTATTGGCGCCCTTCCCTTTCACGTGCGCAAGGGAGAAAAGAGGTGCATCTTCACACATCCCTCCCTCCATTTGACGTGAAATAAGAGAGAGAATCTCAATAGAAAAGGATTTTGGCTTTCTAATTTATTTAGATTTCAAATTAGGTTTAAATCGAATCCAATTCAAATCTGATTCGAATCAAATTCGAAAAGAGTATCAAATCTGATCTAATCAGGATTGAAATCCAAGTTCTACTTGGATTATTAAAGTCAATTAGCCTCAAATTAATTCAAGCTCAATTAAATTAAATCTGATTTAAATTAATTAAAACTTGATCTATAATTTAATCAGACCCAATTGCATTGCAATACTTGCAATCAAATCCCTCATGCTAATAATGAACAGTTATTAAATTTACAATCTTTACAAATTAGTAGTTTCTACATTTGTAACTTTTATAAATGATCCAAATCATCCATCCAATTGATAATTTGATCATGATCCAAGTCATTGATCAGGTCAAGCTCCTTTTGTGTATGACCTCTCAGGTTCTATACTGTCTGGTAGTGAGACATACCATAATCTCCATCACATTATCATCAAAACTCCTTTTAATGGATTGAAATCATTTCAACTCAATCCAACAAGGATCATTAATCTAAAAATAATTCTAGTGAGTTCTCATAATCTACCAGTGATGTCTAGTATCATGTAGTAGCAATCCAGCAGAACAAAAAAATCTGAAGCCTTAGATGTAGTTACCGTGTGATAAGTTCTTCTATCGAGAGTCCTGATAAGATGCAGGTCATGAAAACTCATCAAACCCTAAGCATCCATCATTTACAAGGCTTAATTAGCTTGAGTCCAATAGTGAATCCCATGAAAATTTCTTTTCATTATCATGCTACTGTGGTCATAGACTTAAAGACTCAGCCTCTTAGGTCGTATAGGACTACTTCTCAATTACAGTGGCTGATAGATCCCTTATAAGTATACTCCTACTCCTACAGCGAACCCACTACTGCCAACAAACACCGCAAAGCTCCAAATGGCTAGGGATCAAGTTTATATATTGTCAAACTACAGCAATCCAACTATGAGTAGTTGAGGTACCGCAGGTCAAAGAACTACTCACACAACTACAGCATCAAGATATGAAGAAAAAATTCATCCGATCTAATTAGATCGCTAGGGTGCATCTGAAAAATTTTTATTCTAAAGATTATATAATAATAATGGGTTATCTTATTCACAATGGAATAGGGATCAAAATCCTTAAGGATGCTTGGATTTCTTGAGCTTGATGGCTCGCGAGGTCTGAACGTATAGACCCTCTACTTTGCATGCATGCCAGGCTCTACAGAGAAGAGAGATGAAGCCCTTTGCATCAATTTTTAGAAGAAAAGTGAGGAAAGAAATGAGATCTAATCCCTAAAGCCTTAGAGGGATTCTTCATGCCAAGAACCTAGACCCTAAGGGACCCCACGTCAAGAAGAGGTAGGCACCCAAAAATCAGCACCTCCTTATTGTCGCACAAACCTCTTTTTTTCTCACGGTGGTGTGTTCTTTTGTCACACAAATTATCTCATAACCACAGGTGGATAGGAGTGCTCCCTTTAAATAGATCAATGTCTCATATCTGATCAAATCCAAACTAATTTAGGACACCTTATCCAACTAGGTAACCCACTTAAAAAAGACACCATACCTTGCACACGTCCAAACTTTTCACACGCACAAACATGAGAGGTGGAAGCTTTTAGCACCCCCTATCCTTTCTTTTGGTCAGCCACCAAGAGAGAGAGTCCCAAGTAATTTGGACTCTAAGGATCTTATCCAATCTGAGTCTAATTCGAATCTGATTCGAATCAGATTCGAACCAAACTCGAAGAGCCTATCAATCACAATCTAATTAGGATTCTAATCCAAATCTAACTTAAATTTTAATCCAATCAAGTTTTAATTAAATTAGATCTAATATAAATTAATTAGGATGATATATTTAAAATTATATCCTAAAGCCAATTGGCTTATTGTAAATAATTAAATTTTATATATGAATTATTGATCAATGAATAAAAGTTAGAAAAAATTATACATAGGTCCCTAGATGGACCCAAAATTACTTTTAAGTCTCTGGACTTTTCAAGTTCCATAAAAAATTCTTGAAATGCTAGGGAGTTATCTTTAAATCCCTACCATCCACACGGATTGGTTATATAGATCCATGTTCATGTTATATAGATTTATATTCCAGTTACACAGGTTTATATTCAGGTTACACAGGTTACCTAGTTTCAATATCTGGTTATGCACGTTCATATTCAGGTTACATAGGTATGTACCTTGGTTATATAAAATAACTCCTTAGTATTTCAGAGATTTTTTATTGAACTTGAAAAGTTTAAGGATTTAAAAGTAATTTCGGATCCATCTAGGGACCAATAGATAATTTTTTCTAAAAGTTATTTTAGCTTTTTCATCACAAGATGAACATCTTCATTATTAAAACTCTTGTATTGTAATGAAGTTCTTAAAATTTATTATGATCGATAAAAGAAGATTTATTGAATAGTTCTTAAATATGTTTACGACCAAATAATACGTCGTTAATAGGATGATGATGTTTATTGAGTGTAGGTCGTTATGTACTATATAGATTGATTGTCTTCGTAATCAAAGAGTATAGAGACACTGGTATGGCATACAGATGAGATGTAGGAGTACATCGTCATAGAACAAGTGACTCACCTGCTAAATGGTCTGCTGTCAAGAGCAGCTCATGAAACGTATGGGCATAAGTGTCTCTCAGACCTGAGATCACCATAGTAACTTACAAGCAACTCACTATGTTTAGGTACCGAACTACCTGCATTTCTAATGCAGTGATGGAAGGCTACTGAGTATAGTCAAATACTTGCGAAGTCTGTGTGTGGATCAAGATGGGATTATCCTCTCCGAATTATAGAAGTTAATGCATCACTGTATTTAATTAGTAAAATCTTAATCAGGATAATCCATGTGATAGATTTGAAAGATTGAAATATGATATGGATAATTGTTTCAGGATTGACAGTTAAATCCTAGGTCACTTTGAGCATTAGGGTTAAAGAATGAATTATATAGTAACCATAAGTCGAGATTTTTGAATATTGCTTTGCAAATATTTGATCCATCCGGATATCGGATGTCATTGCTAGATGGTCACTTCGATTAGTATAGGAAGAAGTTCCTATGCTACCGACTTAGTGTTCGAACCTATGGAGTCGCACTCAAAAGTCAAACAATATAGGAAAGAATTGATCAGATATTTATATGTTTGATTTAAAAATATAAGACTTGATTGAACATGTAGGTTAACTTGATTGAGAATTAAGTTATAGGTTATATGGAATTAAACACTAACTGTGTTCAGCTAGCACTATGCATGAGGTGCGGATTTGATTCTGGAGATGAATTAAATCAAATCAATGATCCAAGCAATTTTGGGAGAATGGATTGAGTCCTAATTACTTTAGATCAGATCTAATCTAATTAGACATAATTTATTAAGGCTTGATTGGGTTAATTTATCAAGTTGGACTTAGACAAGAATTCTAATTGGATTATGACGAGCAATTTTTTTAAAATTGGTTCAAATCAGATTCGAATTGGATTCAAATTGATCCAAATCTAAACTAAATCTAATTTGATACACTTAGCCATTTTTTTTCAGATATTCTCTCTCTTTATGGGCTGACCTAGATGGTTGGAAAGGGGCTGAAAATAGCCCCTCCCTTTGGACGTGTGCCATAATGAAGGGAAACACCTCTCGTACTCGCATTAGGAATCCTTGTGCTTTATGAAATTTAGATTTGATCCAAATATGGAAAGTCCTAATCCTTGTACCTAAAGAAATTTGATTTGATCTAAGACCCCTTGCCTATATAAAAGGGATGCAGAGAAGAGAAAGGAGGAATCAATCCTAGGCTTGGCGTGGAGAATCCTCTAGGTGTGGACGTCCCCTCTCTTTTGGGCGTGTACTCTCCTTGGGCTCACCTCTCCTATTAGGCATCCTCCCTCCTCTTGGTGTAGTGGCATGTGGGCTGCTTCAAAGTCCTGAGATCAGATCTTAAGGGTACTTCTCCTTTCTCTCTGAAGAAAGATTTTATCCCTCTCTCCTACAGCATTTGGCGTGCATGCGATGTAGAGGATTCATGCATCCGGATCTTGCGAAGTATATTGATTGAGAAGCTTCTTCGATCTTGATTTTTTACTGTAAATTAAGATAAAATTTATAAATATTATAAAATTTAATTTTAATCTATTCTATCTTCCTAGCATCCGATGCGATCGAACGAATTTTTCTACAACTAATATCAGAGCTAGCTATGCATGTTATGATCGCATAATCAAATTTTGAGATTTTTTGATTTTTTTATCTAATTTGAATCAAATTTTTAATGTGATTAAACTTTGATCTCTTTTGATATCTCCTATATATTTTTATTAGATTTTGATCAGAGTATCAAATCAAAATCAGCCCTTGAATCCAAACTATTGAAAATATATTTTAGCTAAATTTTATGTGTAGATTTTTATTCTAATTTAATACTTGATTATACATAGATTTAAATCTATTTTAATAGATTTTTGTTGATATAATTCAATTAGAGAATTAAAATTTGAATCAGGCTCAGATCTGAATTTGTTTGACAAAGTTTCAGATCTAATTTTAACGTAATATCGATACATGTTTGATCATATCTCTAACCAAAAATTTTCTATGCAATTATATATATGTTTGGAATAGATTTTTAGATTATTTTAGATCTTAGTAATTTTATATGCTATATAAACGTAAGCTCAGATCTAAAATAACTTATGTATTGATCTAATATGATTAGATGCACATTATATTTGCATGATCATATGCATGTATAGATTGTATGACAATTTACATCTTCATATAATTAATTTTTGAAATTAGATTTCAGATCTTAGAAGCTCAATATTTGAATTGAGAGGATCACCAAGCCATCCGGTTATAAGAGCAAGTAAGATTTAAAGATCCTCTCTTTCATTCGATGGGTACTCTTAGATGTGTAGGGTGTCATTGTGATCAAATCTCATGATAAAAA
>KE505371.1:161739-172798 GCA_000441515.1 Elaeis oleifera
CTCTACACCACTTGGTTACGAGGACAACTAATGCATATGACACACAACGATCTACACTCGATAAATGCTATCGTCCTAGTAATAGTGTATCATTTAGTCGTGAACTTATTTTAAGGACTAAATGATATATCCTCCTATATCGATTAAGATAGTCTTAAGGACTTCATCACAATAATTAAAGTTCAAGAAGATGTACGCTACTTTGTGATGAAAAAATTAAATAATAATTTTATTAATTTATCAATTCATATATATTTATATTTTTTAGTACAACCATCAACAGACTGACGATTAACTTTGAGACATAATTTTCAATAGTGACTAGTCGACTGGACCAACTTGTATCTAGTCTTCTTTGATCTGATTTGGTGAAGTCAGTGAGAGGATTATGATTAGCTGATCAGTCTTTTCTCTTCTTTCAATGCATCTAACTAAATCTTCTAAAATTATTAGATCTTTAAAAATAAATAATTATAATAATAACTAGATCATAGCATCCCATTAAGTTGGATGATAATGGATCCAATAGTTTAGATGATGATTGGAGACACCACACGCCTGGTCCTCATCTGGCTATCAGAACTATCATTCATAATATATTGATTTAGATGTATCTTTCTAAAGATGGTCAAGTTGGTCGAGCCACACTCGGGTCTGATCATTTGTTGTCAGATACACTGAATTCTAATATATTAATGGTTAGACCTAACCAGGACTTTCAATAGAGGTGCCGCACACTTGCTGAAGAGGAGCTTGGGGTAAAATTAAATGCTAGAAATTATTTGGTAAAATAATTGGTTAAGAACCTATCGATGGGTACATAAGGCTTGGTCGAGCCACACTCGAGCCCATATACAGTCTATGTGGATTCTAGTACCCACCAAAGAATTAGTGTAATTTTCGAATTGGAGGTAAAAGCTATCAATTCGAATAAAATAGTAGGAGAATCTTTGACTAAAATTCATATCTTTAGATTTAATCAATTTAATTTTTTTATAGTTATGGCCACCACTTATCTCTCCAATCATTATTGGATAGTGATAAATTAGTGAGATCCAATTTTGATAGTTGGTATCGAAAACTCAAAATCATTCTGAAGTATGAATGAATCTTGTAAGTACTGACAGATCTGACACCTGAAGAGTTGCTCTGAATGTCCGTACTATGGTCCGAGATGCTTACCAGAAGTGGCTCAATGACTGAACCATGGTGTGTTGCATAATGCTGACGGTAATGAATGATGAGTTCAACTGTAGATTTAAGAATGCTCAACCATAGGACATGCTTCAAATATTGAATGAGTTATTTGGCATGTCCGACGATGTTGAGAGGCATAAGATGAGTTGTGCTATCTTCAATGCTCGAATGAGGAAAGGAACTTCAGTCACTGATCATGTACTGTATATAATTGAATTGATTGAGCGTCTGAGCAAGCTCAGCTTTTCCCTACATGAGCAGCTGGGGAAGGATGCAATTTGAACTCTCTGTTAAAATCCTATCTCTCTTTCCTTACTCCTTATAGAATGACAAAGCCAGCAGTCAACTACCATGGTTTATTGAGGTTGCTACAGAACTTTGAGAAGGATCATCAGCTTCATAAAGAGTCAGTGAATGTGGTGGGAGAGTCTTCCTCTGGACGTCGATCCTTTAAGAAAGAGAAAAAGAACAAAAAGAATAAGAAGAAGGAGCATAGTGCTAGGGCGTCTAAGCCCTATTGGACCAAGAAACCCAAATCCAATGAGAATTAGGTGAAATGCTTCTATTGCAAGAAGCAGAGAAATTGAAAGAGAAACTATCCTTAGTATATTACCTTCCTGGATCCGAATAGGTCGAGAAAGAAGCAAGCTGTTGCTGGATAAGGTAATTATATGATAACACCTTGTAATTTTTTAATTGTGATTCTACTATCTAGGTATTAGATGTTGGAGATGAAAGACCAGTTTCAGTTCTAGCATTAGGGATTATAATGCTTGTATTCAAATCCAATGTAATTATTCTTAGTGAATATCACTTTTGTTCTTTATTTTATTGAATATTATTTTCATAGGCCTTTTGGCCATGAACGGTTATGAGATTTTAATAAAAAATTTATATATCATTATAAATGATGTTAATATGATGAATGGATAATTGAGCAATAAATTTAAATATTATCATAATCTGTTAGTGTAATGTACACGTCCAACAAATGTCCTAGAATTGATGATGTCTCCGATATCTACCTTTGGCACTGTAGGTTAGGTCATGTTAACAAGAACAGAATAAATAGGTTGACTCAAGAGAAAATCTTCGAAGTCAGTGATTGTGAATCACTTTCAACCTATGAGTCCTATCTTCTTGAAAAATGATCAAGTCATCTTTTACTGAAAAAGATAAATAAGTCATTGAAGTTCTAGGTCTCATACATACTGATGTATATAGACCCATGAATATAAATACCAGAGGTGGGTATTTCTACTTCATTATATTTACAAACGATCTATCGAGGTATGGGCACATTTATTTAATGACACATAAGTCTGAATCGTTTGAAATGTTCAAATGATTTCGTAATGAGATAGAAAATAAACTGAAAAGAATATTAAAACTCTTCGATCTGACCAAAGAGGTGAATACCTTTTCAATAAATTTTTAACACACTTAGAAGAGAATGGGATTCTCTTGTAGTGGATCCCTACTAGAACATCACAGCATAATAGTGTGTCAGAAAGGAGGAATTAAATCCTGTTGGATATGGTTTGATTATGATGAGCTTTGCAAGTCTGCCGATCTCCTTTAGGGATATACACTCGAATCAGCTTGTTATATACCTAATAAAATTTTGAGCAAGTCCATAAGTAAACACCACATGAGATACGGACAGGGCGTAAGCTAGTGCTCTCTCATCTTAGGATTTGGAGATGTCCAGCTTATGTCAAATATTTGAAAATAGACAAGCTCGAATCTAGGTCTGACAAATATAACTTTATAGGATATCCAAAAGAGACTAAGGGATATTATTTTATCTTACTGATAAACAAGAAGTGTTCGTCAGCAATAGGGTAGTCTTTTTGAAAAAGAAGTTTCTTAAAAAGAAACTAATATCTCTTAGGTTGAACTTGATGAAGTTCGATCGGTAGAAGAACCGGCACAATCTAGTAAATTTATAGAATCGAATTTGATTAGATCAAATCTGAAACCTGTTGTAGAGACATCTTTAAGGAGATCCGATAGAGTATTGCGTTAATCAGACAGATACTATGGTTTCTTGATCCGAGACGGTGATCCTATTGAACTCGATGAGAACAATGAGGATCTAATCACTTACATGGATGTAATGCAGAGGTCTAACTTTGATAAGTGGTTAGAAGCCATAAAGTTCGAATAAAGTCCATGAAGGTCAATGATGTATGGACATTAGTTGATCCACCTGAAGGGTAAATTCATAGGGTGTAAGTAGTCTTCAGAAGAAAAAGAGCACAGACGAAAAGATGGAGACCTATAAAGTTATCTGATTGTCAAGAATTATCGTCAATATTATGATATTGACTATGATGAGATATTTTTCATATGGCAATGCTCAAATCCATTCGGATCATGCTTGCGATAGCAGCACACCTGGACTATGAAATCTGATAAATGGATGTAAAAATAGCCTTCCTAAATGGAGAGCTGGAAGAAGAGGTATATATAATATAATCTGAAAGTTTCATATCCACAGATGAGTCTAAAGTGTACAAGCTTCAGAGGTCTATTTATGGACTGAAGTAGGTATCTCGGAGTTGGAACATGTATTTGATAAAATGATCAGAACGTATGGCTTCATTAAGAATAGAGAAGAATCTTACATATACAAGTAGGTTAATAATTCTGTGATAGTATTTCTTATTTTGTATATGAATAATATTCTCTTAATCAAGAATGACATCCCTGCATTGCAAAGAATAAAAGTTTGACTGTTGTCACAGTTCTCTATGAAGGATTTAGGAGAAGCATCTTATATCTTTGGGATGAAGATCATAGAGATAGATATGAGAAGTTGCTTAGGTTATCCCAATCCACGTATATTGATACTATGCTGAAGTGGTTGAGCATGAAGAATTTCAAGAAAATAATATTTTGATAGATCATGAAATTTCTCTCTCAAAGAAAGATTGTCCGATAACTTCTCAAGAGAGAGAGCGTATGAGTAAAATTTTATATATTTCGATAATGAAATCCATTATATATGTCATAACATGTATGAGATCGAACGTGACATACTCACTAGGAGTAGTGAGTAGATGCCAATCTGATCCAGGTTAGAACCACTGAAAGGTCGTAAATACCATCATCAAGTATTTGAGAAATACTAAGGACTAGTGGCTTGTCTATGAAAAATCTGACTTAAAACTTGTGGGATTTACAGACTTCAATTTTCAATCAGATCATGACGATAACAAGAGTGTATCGGGATACACCCTGAATGGTGGAGCAGTCTACTAAAATATTTCAAGCAGCACACCATGGCTGACTTTACTTGTGAGATAGAATATATTACAGCATTCAATATTGTGAAGGAAGCTATGCGATTGCGAAAGTTCATCGACGAGCTAGGAGTGGCATCCTCCATTGATGGCCCTATCTTGTTGTTCTGCGATAGTATTGGCACCATTGCTTAAACAAGAAACTGAAATTATATTAGCGTACCAAGCACATTCTACGTCGCTACCACCTGGTCTGAAAGATTGTGGATCGAGGTGACATCGAGCTTCAGAAGATTGACGAAAGAACTTGATCGACCCATTTACTAAAACCCTCGGTGTCAAAGAGTTCGAAGATTATAAATCGAAGATGGGTATACGATACTGTACCAATTAGCTTTACTCCAAGTGAGAGTTGATAGGAATTGTGTCTCAAAATCAATCATCAGTTTGTTGATGGTTGAGCTCATTGTTGTAATTTTATACGAATAGTTAAATAATAAATATTATTTGATTTTTTCATCACTTTGTGTACATCTTCTTTGAACTCCTATGATGGTGATGAAGTTCTTAAAATTATTTGCATTGATATAAGAGGATATATCATTTAGTCCTTAAACCTTATTCATGACCAAATGATATACTATTATTAGGATGATTGCTATATTAAGTGTAGGTCATTGTGTGTCATGGACGTTAGTTGTCCTCTTAACTAAGGAGTATGGAGACACTGACATGGCAAGTAAGTGAGACGTAGGTGTACATCTCACTGAACGTGACCAACTGCGGAGCACTCTGCTGTCAAGAGTAGCTCGTGAAGGATATAGGTATAAATATCCCTCCGATCTGAGATCACCATGATGATTTGTAAGCAACACATTATGCTTTGATGCAGAACTATCTAAATTTTAATTCAGTAATAAAAGATTTCAGAGCATGATCAAGTACTTACGAAGTCGGTGTATGAGTCAAGATGGAATTGATCCCTCCGAATAAGTAGGAATTAATGCATCGCTATATTTTAATTCAGTAAAACCTCGATCAGGATAATCCATGTGATAGATTTGAAAAGTTGAAATACAATGTGGATGATCTTTCTGGATTGACAGTTAAACTCTAGATCACCTTGAGTATTAGGATCAAAAGATGAATTATACGATGACCATATGCCAATGGGTTCTTGAATGTTGATTAGCATTCTTTCGACCTATCCGAATGTCAGATACCATTACTAGATGATCTCTCTGATTGGTACAAAAATTATTCTATGCTACCAGTTTAGGTTCAAACCTATGGAGTCACACTCAAAAGAAGTTTCTAACTGATCAAGTGACTGGTCGAAGATTGAAAATCATTCCAAGGTATAACCATCAATTCGATGGATAATTAACCTTGCACAAAAGTTGTAATAAATTAATTTACTAATAGTTGATGAATTATAGGAGGATTGATTAGTGATTAGATTGTTAATTAGCTCAATTTGATTGAGTATTGAGGTTTGGATTAAGTCTGATTGAATTAGATTCAATTAGATTTGACCTGATTAGGTTATAAGATGATCTAATCGTCAAGGGAGATTAGTTTCTGATTTGATCAGCATTTTGGTTCAATCAATTTATAATTAGATTAGAATTTGATTAAGTATATAAAAGCCTAATTAGATTGGATTTTATTTATTTAATTGGGTCTAATCAAATGTGATTTGGTTTGGGACCAAATATGATAGAACCTAAGAGTCCAATCTAGTTGGACTTCTCCCTAACACCACCCTTTCTCCATGCCCTTCATTTCTTCATGCGAGAAATATTTCTACATGAATGTTTCTCACACCTAGAGGAGGTTTGTCACCCACTCTCTGATCCCCTTTGAATTAAGATGAGTTTGGCTAGGGTATGAATTCAAATGGTTTGAATTTAAGCTAAAACTACCTTGATCTTATCCTTATCCCATCCCTTGTCGCCAACTTCTTGAGAAGGCTGATGTTTTGTGCGATAATTGAGAAGAGAATTGCATGAGAAATGTCTCACACCTCAGCCCTTTTGGCACCTCTCTTGGATAAGGATCAAGTGGTTGTGTTTTGAATTCAAATTGGTTTGAATTTGAACTAAATCTAACCATTTTATCCTTATCCCATCACCTCTCCACGCCAACCTTAAATCATCTAAATTTTGTGCGACAGAATTGCATGAGAAATTTCTCACACCTTAGCCCTTCTGATGCCCCTCTTGGATAAGGATCAAGTGGTTGTGTTTTGAATTCAAATTGGTTTAAATTTGAACTAAACCTGACCACTTTGTCCTTATCCCATCACCTCTCCACGCCAACCTTAAATCATCCAAATTTTGTGCAACAAAGAAGATGCTTTTACCATGGAAAAGGTTTCTGAGAGTGAGAGGGGGCATGAAACAGAGAGAGGGTGGGTCATTCAGTGTGACAGAAAGTGGAAATTTCTTCCTCTTTGGGCATGAGTTCCAGGGTGGGGTTCTAGGATTTTGACTCTAGATTTTTATGAGAAGATCAAAATAAGAGGATCTTGTTCCATACTTCCTACACCACCTTCTCCTCCTCTTATTTCATTCTCTAATCCGAAAGAGTCTGGGTGATCCAAAGGAAGGAGCACAAATCAGCCATCCAGTGCCTTTCACGTGAACTAACATTTTCAGGGAAGGTCGATCTGATCAAGACTTCGAGCGGACATCCTATAGAGGTCGGACATACTGTGTGGCTTTTCGATATCAAAAAAATCTTTATCATGTTTATTAGCAGTGGTGATCATCGATCTACGCTCTGGTAAAGAATCTAATCTCAGTAGATAGGATCTGCTCCTGATTAGATTGTTTGTTTCAGATTCAATCTGATTGCAAAATTGATATGATCAATTATTTAAATTCAAATGTTGCATTTATTTATATCACATGATCCTTATTTGATTATTCCTAGATCAGATCTAAGTCATGCAATTAGATTAAAATGTTTAATCTGTAGTTTTTCATTAAAAATTTTGAAAAAATGCATGCTTCGAACTGCTGATTTTTTCTTCAGCTATCCGTCAATCATGTCTTTTATAATTATTTGTATCTTTTCTAATTATTATTGAACTTGATCTTATATAGGATTGTAGATGTCCAATAATAGGATACTATGATATGATCCATGAACTGAAAATTATGAAAAAAAATTCTAGAATTATAAGGATTTATTGAAATACGTATAAGATAAGTAATTCTTTATTTTTCTAAATTCATCAATAAATTATAAATATTTCTTGATATGATTTATGAAATGATACATGAATCTGATGAATGATATTTATTATTAAAATATCTTATTTAAATATTATGATGAAGCATGATTGAAAGTATTGATTTTGTTATGAATTATACTTGATTGATTTTGATACCACATGATTATGAATATTCTTATCAGATAGAAATAAGATCCATAATTATGAAAAAAATTTTGATTCAAGATGATTTAAACTCTCAGCCTAACATATAGAGGATCCTGCTAATCGGGACTAATATGTTGTTAATTAATTATTTGAGGGTCTATGTCATCTGTAAGACTAGGACAAACCATCAACAAGATCAGTGATTTTGAAGAACTTTACTGTCAGATGATTCACAGCTTACCATAAGATGACATGCGGTGTTATGACCCTATCATAAGGACAATGTAATTATAGTTCATAGTTGATGAAAATTTGATATTTTGAATTAAATTAGATTCATGAAAGAAATTTAAATTTAAAAAAAAATCAAATTTGACATGAATTATATTTTGATAATACTGCATAATATAATTTAATTTCGAACTGATGAATTCTATATGCTTACTTTCTATAAATAATTTATTTACTTTATTATCTAATTTAATCTAGTTCAAGTGAACATTACTTATTCGGTTGTCTGGCTCATTACTTTCTATTTTACTATTTTTATCAATCTTTAGAACTAAGATGATACAGAAACATGTATAGGAGAGTGATTAGAAGTAGAACTTTGATACTTTCATTTTAGGTTAGAAATCTTATTGAATTTATTGTAAGATCTTTTGAATAGTTAAATTTATTGAGATTTTAAAGTTAAAATTTAGATTGTTAAATTTAGACTTAATTTATTTACTAATTATTTCGTTGTTTCTTTATGATAGCATGATGAGATGTCTTACATGTTTGTGGTAAGAGTTTTTCATTAATATGCGATGGTTACCATAACCTTTGGTTCGTAACCATGAGTCAAGAGTGTGATAATAAGACACCAATTCAAACCATCATGATAGAGAAAAAATAAAAACCATTTATAAGCCACACTACCCAAGAATACCAATACACAAATAGAAGTTGCAAGAATTTGGCATATAGGCACAGCATCACCAAAACACATCAAGAAGACCTCAAGATCAAGCACACAGATAATATAGGCATATCTAGGTGATGGATCTAAGATACATCACGCAACTAGGCACCACAAGCACCAGTACATGCTTGATCCAATGTAGATCTAGCATGTCGATACTAATGGTTGCTCAAAAATACAAATAAAGAACAAACCAATGGCAAATAGGTGGTATAATAGTAGAAATCAAGATAGGTTTAGCTAGAAGTTGGGGATTGGTGTTAGGGTTAGAGTTCCAGTGCATCAAGTAATGCATTAGGTTGATGGTCATGGAAGCATCAAAAGATCCCAAAGATTTCATAACAAAATATGGGACAACAATTAGGCTTTATGATGGGTTGGAGCTATGTTTAGGAGTTATAGGTTTGGGATAGAAATTGGGGATGACCAGCATGCAAAGGATGGCAAAGAGGAGAAGGGTAAGGGTATTACTAGAGAAGAGGGGAGTGAGAAAATTTAAGAACGGCAAAGATGAAGCCATCAAGGAAAGGAGGGATGAGCAAAAGGATAAGAGATTCAAGCATTAAACTTTAAGAGCAATAGAAAGTAAATTGTGAAGCTGAAACAATCCTGTCCCCCCTCTTCTTTGACTTGGCATCAACTCACACAATCAGGCATGTCGACCTAGTTGCTGACTTGCCAGCTTGTAACTAAAGCCACCATCTAGACAAGAACCCCACTGAGGTTGTAGAGAAGGCCTAGGGCCTCTCTGCACTCATAATGAATGCAAGACCCTTGGGGCAAGTCGGCCGTGTAGGAATGACAGCTAGTGAGGACGAGCAGTAATACCCAAAACCCTTACCCCAGCATTCTTTTCCCCTAATCTTAATTTCCCCAACCCATGATCCTCTATTGATTCATCTTCATCCTCCACCTCTTTGCATCTTTTGAATCTTTCTCATCCCTTTGGCAAAGTCTCTTGCCACCGATTCTGTTAAGAGAGTGATATCAAGTCCCTCCTAAGTTCCAAAGATAAAGATCTTTACATTTTTTTTCTTCTCTCTCCATTCCTCCTTCTCTTCCTCTGATAGGTGCTCATGAAGCTAGTAGGCTTGTCGGATTCCACTACTTGAATAATGATCAATTCTAGTTGCTTTATTCAAATAGGGCATCCCTTGCCATACCAACACAAACATCTTAGGCAATTTATTGACGTTCAATCATTTCTGGCTATACCTAGCTTGTCAGTAGGATGGCGAATCTTGCTATCTAGCTGTATAGCTGACCCAACCTAGCTTGTGAAAAGATTAATCTTCTCTGCCTTTGAGATAGGATCTCTATTCTTTTACCTTATTGGCCCTTCAATCTATTGGCCACCGTCGTGGATGACCACTAGGCGCCATTGTTGGCTAACTTAATTATTTGATCCCCTACCTTACTCTCTCTCTTCTCCCTCTCCTATGAACCCCGACCATCTTTTTCTTCTTCCTATTCTTCTCTAGCCTAATGTTTCTTCCTCATAAATCAAGGAGAAACTAGAATAGCCGCGCTTGGAGGAGTCTCTGTCTCAAGGCACAAACCTCCACCTAAGGTAATCGTGACTCCCTTTTTGTTGGTTTAGCAGATAGATAGTATCCCCTTGGGAGCTAGTTTGGACTTAGATGTGCATCTAGATCTTGCTACTTATAGGTAGATCTAGGGTCATCACCATTAATCTAGATGAATCTTGGATTGTGGAGCCCTTGATCAATCCTACAAATTTGGAAGGCCTTTCATACGTCCAAGATTTTAAAATGATATCTATATTTGCTTTAGAGAGAAACCTAATTGATAATACATTCTATTTAGATTGCTCATAGCTTGGTCGAAGAGATTTATTATGCATTGTGAGTTAAGAATAAATACATACCCCCCTAGAGGGCATTTGGTATGGGGTGATCCGTCGAAGATCAAGGATGATATGGATGGAGGTAATGAGATCATCGTATTTAGTTACATCATAGTGATCATACATAGCAGTGATTCAAATCAGCTTCTCAAATCACCCCCCAACCCAGTAATGGAATACTTATCTTGGAGGTCAGAAATCTAAAATCACCTCTAGATAATGATCTTAGACTAAAATATAAGGATAAAAATATTCCTCAATTTAGCAAAAAAAATAAGAGACATCAATATACCGTTAATATATTATATCAATATTGTATATTTGATATTATATATTATATTTATGATATATATTACATTATAATATATTATTAATCATATTATTATTATATG
>KE505371.1:190784-206034 GCA_000441515.1 Elaeis oleifera
AGAGAGAGAGAGAGAGAGAGAGAGAGGATTGGAATTGAGGTTGCTGCCGTCTCCATGGCGGCGTTGCAGGGGCTGTGATTCTCTTTCTTAGAAAAACTCGTCAGAGGGAGCCGATTCTTGTGAGGGAAAATAGAAATTAAGGAGAAGAGGAAAACATAAAACAAAAGGGGTGGGCACAATTATTCAAGAAGCAAAGAAGGAAAGTGAGGCAGCCACTTAAGACAGGTAGCCAACAGCGACTACTCTCCTGCTGCCGCTGCAGCGCCGCTGCCGCTTCTCTGTGCAAGCCTTAAAAAATGGCAAATTAAGCCGACTTGTTTGCCCACAAAACAAAAAGTGGCAAGGTTGCTGCTGCAGCAGCCGTGGCAGAGCGCAAACCCACGCCGTGACCTCCATAAGCTCTCTCTCTCTCCCCAAGTTTCCACGAGTTCATACGCAGGAGAAATTAGCCCAAAATAAAATAAAATAAAATAAAGGTATGAGTTAAACTACTACTTAATTTTAGTAGATGTCTTGTGCCCTGAGAGCTTTAACAAGATCAGATCCTGATTCAATTTTGCAGGGAAGAGAGGGAAAATAGGCTCTCGTTCTTGGCATCTCTCGCTGTACTATGGATTTTCGGCTGGAATCCAAGAAGAAGATCTCAGCTAAGAGTAGGGGAGAATGTTTGGGTTCTCTTTAGGTGGGAGTCAAAATCATCAGCAAAGGCAGCAGCAAGGAGATCAAGAAGGGATCCCTCCCGAGAATCTATTCCTCTACGGCGGGGCCGGCGGCAGAAGTGAGGAAATTCCGTACGCGCGAGGTTTTGGGCTTTGGCAGCAGCAGCACCAGATCCAGAGACAGCACCATCTCCACTCCTCCTCGTCAGCTGGAGAGACGCTGCTGTCTTTCTCCGATGGGCCTGGCCGGAGCGCCGGGGCCATGAGGAGCGGCGCGGAGGGGGAATCAGCTGCCAGGACTGCGGGAACCAGGCCAAGAAGGACTGCGCCCATCTCCGGTGCCGGACCTGCTGCAAGAGCCGCGGCTTCCACTGCCCCACCCACGTCAAAAGCACCTGGGTCCCCGCCGCCAAGCGCCGCGAGCGCCAGCACCAGCTCTCCGCAGCCGCCGCCCTACAGCACCACCACCACCACCAATACCGTGGTGGCGGTTCGGAGGGAAGCAGCGGCGGCGGAGAGACTTCTAAACGGCCCAGAGAAACCACCCGCCTGCCCACGGCCATCACAGCCACCACTTCAGGTATATATTACACAACAATTACACCGCTGTTTGTTACTACGTCATCTACCATTTCCCCGAATCCCTTGCGTGATTCGTTCATTCCATACTTGCTCTCCACCACCTTTTCCTCGATCTATAGTGGTTGGATAAAATATGTGAAATTTGGTGGTGGCGCATGGCAGGAGGGGTTCTGGAGGCAGCGAGTTCCCGCCGGAGGTGAGCTCGCAGGCGGTGTTCCGCTGCGTGCGGGTGAGCCCGGTGGACGAAGCCGAGGACGAGTTTGCGTACCAGACGGCGGTGAGCATCGGAGGACGTGTGTTCAAGGGCATTCTCTACGACCAAGGGCCCGAAGCCGAGTACATGTCTTCCACTCATTACCATACTCATCATGGTGACGCCTCCCCTTCGCCTACTGCTCCTGCTGCTATTTCTACTGCCGCTGCTATCGCAGGTAGTGCAGTTGCTGCTGCGAATACTAATGCTTCTGATGCCGCTGCTGCTTTGCTCGATCCTTACCCGACTCCCCTCAGTGCCTTCATGGCCGGCACCCAATTCTTTCCCCAACATCCCAGACCCTAAAACTAGATGATGATGAGATGGATTTAACCAAACTACCACACCTTCTCTTGCTCTACGTTTTGGTTTCTCTGTCGTTTCCTTTACTATTTTCGCAGCTTGGTCTTTGGTGAATGTAATCTTTTGAATCACATGGAAGTTTCTCTTCTTCTGCGATGATTGAATCTAACTATTGTTTAGGAACTTCTCCGGTTAAGATCTCTCTTCTTGGGATTGCATATCTTTATTTTTATTTTATTTTATTTCGGTGGTTTGTAGTACATTTTGGTTCTAAGAAACAGGCGCATTTCATGGGCCTTTGCCCACTAGTTTGCCGGTCTAAGATGGAAGGATATTTTGGTCGGGGATGAGGCTATCTCGAAACCTCGCTTCCCACTTTATTAATTTCCATCCATATATTGAGAACAAAGCCAGATCAACAAAATATTAAATTCTGCATCTTTTTGTTCCTTCTCTTGCACACATTTTTGCTGTCTTTATGAATGTACGGCAAATGCAGCTTTCTCGATGTTGGCGGACCCATGCAATCTCTTGCTCCATTTCCTTCGCCCAATTTGGTACGAAAGAGGGAGAAAGAAACTGGCCCAGTTTCTGATCAGAATAGGTTTGCTAGCTGGTATGACATCATGAAGCTTTGAGGATATGCAAAATTTTAGAATATATCCCCCTATACTCCAAACTTTGGTAACCCACCTTATTGATCTGGCTACATTTTAATTGTTTTTGAGCAATAGTACTTTGGTATGCACTATGTAAAGTACTGGGATACTTCCGCCTATACCACCACCTTCCCTCGCTTCCCCTCCCCCTGTACGAACCACCCTCTTCCTCCTTCTCTCCCTTTGAACAGTACCATAAGACTATTTCTTCTTTTTAAGACATCCATAATCTCCTTGAATAGAAATATAAGACAGTGATTTCTTATGATATATTCTGCAGATATAAAATGTTAGTAATACATAGAATTAATGACACTTAAATTATATATTCTTGAGTACTTTATATCTTGAGAGAGAGATAGAGAATTAAAAGATATATGAAATTTATAATACAAAATTATGCCAAAATGTTAGAAATGAAATTATGTCAATTTTTATTTGGCAGTAGGTACTTACAATTTTTAACAACTCAGAAAAGGTTTATCATTTTAATTCTCAGTATTACAAGTACATGCTCTCATGTTACATACAAATTTCATAGTTCTGACCATGGAGAAATAGAACTAAAAATTCTTGGATTTCTTGCATTAATAGTGGTTTTATTGTTATAATATGCAAGGGTTCTGGTTGTACTAAGAGGTAATGTTATGTAATTTACTATTATAGTCAACAACATCCTTATTCAATAATAGATAGGATTACATTAGGTCATCCATAGCATCTTCTGCACTGCTCTTTTCTTTTACTTTATAATTTGCTCCTTTTATGTTTTAGTTCATGATGAGATCTACGCTGAGTCAAGGATATGAATTGTACTTGATATTAAGGGGTTTCACTTCCTGCCACATATATTTGACAACATAATATTATTTTTCATATAATTTAAAATTCTTAGTGAAATGACTAAGTAAATATGTAATTCAAGCTTATCATTTCTTCATTATTTCTTACATTGTAATTATTTAGTCCCTACATATTTTACTGATATTGTTGATATTTGAAAGTTTAAGATACAATGACACATTCAAAATTATTTTAAAATGGTTAAGTAAATTTTGTTATTCATTAAATTTTAGAAAATTTAAGTATTTTAAATATATTTAGCAAAAATTACATACTTGACATAGTAAATTCAAATATTAGTATTTTAACTTTGTAACTCTAGATTTAAGGTTAGTACAATCATAGCCTATTGTTTGATGCTACATTGATAGATAGAAATGATGTATTTCACAGTATCACTTCGTAAATATTATCAATATACATATTTTCATAACTAAAATAGATATGGGCTAAATTTACTTTTCTCTACAAACTATGTAGATAGTTATCAAAATTGTAATTTGATTTATGATTATATATTAAAATTAAAATTCTTCATAATATTTCTTTGATTTTAAAAAAATCTTATTTGTCATCCATGTATATTTCATCTAAAGGTTCAGGAATATATTGTTACTTATGCTTACAAAAGGAAGTATGAAATTTAATCTGGATAGCACTGTATATTAGATGTATGCTAATTAAAAAATAATCTTATTTTCTATCATCATCAATACCTTCAAGAATATTTTGTTACAATATTTATTTACAAAAGAAACTATGAAATTTAATTTGGATAGCAATATAATTAGATGCATGATGCATTTTTGCTAATTATTATTAACTTATAAGATAACCATATTATGCTATAAAAGCATGCTTCAATTTTTAAAGTTCTCAAAATTCTCTATGTTAAGAGAAAAATTATTAGTGCTATTTTATATATCCAAAAACTTATGCTAAAGCATCTCTATCAGGTGTTTAATTATCTTTCTTTTTGAATCTTTCAACATGTAATATATTTTACATCACCTTTGATTTGTATTATCGAAAGAGGTATACAATATATTAATGATTAATGTACTTTTAGAATCAACTATTCTGAGAATATATAATATTATATTTTTTGGTATATATCTCTTCATCACATAATTACTTTTTATAGTTAATTTTGCTTAGCTTCTAATTAACACCATAACTCATGATGCAACATACAGCATAACTACACTACTTTGTTATCCTATTTCATGTATTTTGCTGGATCTTGATTTGTTATTATATTAATATTAATTTTTTTCAAAAAATTACATGTCCATCCTTCATAGAAACTAAATTTAGACTCTTATTTGTTGGATTCTTTTATGATGAGATTGATGGTTTTCTATACTATTATATACCATCTATTTTGTCTTGGTATTTGTTGGATGGCATTTTATTTATTACTTTTAATAATTATTTAAACTATATCATATGCAAACTAAAATTATCAAAGTTTTGTTGCTATTACATAAAACTAAATATAGATAAAGAAAATATGAAGTTGTAAAAGAGAAATCGTATATACTAAAATATATACCATAAATATAATATAATATATTATGTGCTGAAATATATGCAACCTCAAGAAGGAATGGAAAGTTTCCATACTGCTAATGATAAAGATACTAAAAAAGTAGGCTTTTAAAACATATATCATAAAAGTCATGGGTACAAAAGCAATGTCCAGCTAACTTTTCAAAATTTTTGCTACAATAACTTTTCCATGATAGGAAGGACCAACAATTAAGCAGTCAAAGAAAGATATAACTTTTAATAAAAACTAATATAGATAGGGCAAGAAGTGAGAGAACATTTTTACTATATACATATCATTGCTTTATTTGGTTAATTTTATAAGAGTAAATAATCTACATAGTAAGTTAGAATTAGATGTAAATAGTACTTTGTCATTTAAATTTTTAGCATCTTGTTGTTCTACTATTGGTGATTCTTTTATTTATGATGATCTTGTTATTTCGCAACTAATGATCACTATAAAATATACTTGTCAATAGGCTTATTGTTGAAAAATTAATATGTAAAAGAATGTGATATGAAAAATTAGAAAGAAATTTGATTGCTTGAAAATCCGACGATTGATATGTTATTGATTTTTTTTACGGTGTTGACCTTGTAAGTAAATTTATATCCATGGATTGAGAAATAAGAGGTTTTAGTTGCACATTATTTTGAATTCATAAAATGGATCGAGATAAAAGATTAATAACTTCCATCACAATATGAGAGGGGATCTAATGGAAGTATAAAGTATGATTTACTTTCCACAACAAGGCAATATTTCTATATTAATTCCAAAAAATAAGAGAGTTTATCCACTTGATGAGAATGAATACTTAAGAGAATGACATCTTTTTGTTCATTATTTGTGAATGATAATTCACAATGGTTCCGATAACTGTCATTTCTAATCTTGGATTATTTGGCTATAATTCGGCTTTTGTTTGGTTTAGTAGTAAATTTTTTAGGCTTAAAACTATTTTTCACAATAGGGGTTTTTACTAGATTTATTATTTTTTCTTTTTCTATCTTGGTGGAGGTGTTCTTATCCTTATTTCTCTATCTATGAACTGGTAGGGATTGATACATACTCCTTATCCTCATTTAGATGGTATTGTCAAAAAGTTGAAAAGAAATCATATATATATATAGCAAGGGATATGCAAAATATTAACTTCAAGGTCCATTTATTGAGAGAATTTTTAATACAAAAACTGTATTTTTATTTCAATACTGAAAGTAGTTCATAAAGTGTATGCTGTAAGACTCTTCTAGCTAACAATTTTAAGAGTTCATGCTACTAATCTAAAGAGAACCAATATTATTAGTATTTTTGAAGGATGATATGCCTCAAGATTGTTGGATGTAGAAAGAGGATCTAGCAAGTTATTAATCTTGAACACCATTAGTCATGGACTTGAACAGCTATACAAAAGTTGATTTACAGCCCTCACTAAAACAATATACACCAAAATACACTAAAACTATTTCCTATGAAGAACAACCAAAACTGATATATAGATTAGACTCCTCTTCCAGTATAGTATCCTCCTCTATTAATCATTAGATTCAAAGTCTCAACTCCAACAATCCCATGAAATTTTAAAAGGATCTACAAGATCATATATAATGTTTTGTAGCTTTCATAAAGTGCATGCGAAGATCCTTTTGCCTAGCGGCAGTGTAGGGTTAGTGTAATTTATGAATTTATTAATAAATATAGGAGATGTCTGATTGTGAAGTTGTTGACTCAACAGTTATGAACCTGATGAACTTTTCACATGTACTTTAGGAGCACCATAGAGATAGCTTCCTAAAAATTATTTGGAAGTTTCAATAATTTATCTATTACAATAATTTGAAGTCATTCTTTACTGCAAGTTATGACAGTTTTCAATAGCTATAACAACAAAATAGCAATAGGGCCTATAATTGATACTAATTGATCAATGGATTGACTTAGAAAATTAGAAACTAATTAAGTTTGGATTCTAAAAGTGATCAAATAACCTTATTTCTTGTTTTCTTTAATATCTCTAGATTAGAAAAATAAGTTGAATAAAATCCATTTATATGAAACTTGATAAGTGCTATCATATAAGTTTCATGTTTTAAGTTGTTAATTTTCATATATTATATATGTTATTTATGAAATTTACATACATGTTATCAAATTTGATAGGACAATGTGCATATATAAAATAGACATGCCGGGTTCCTTATGGTCGAATTTGTTAAATTTATACAAATGATATTGAATGAATATTGATATTCTAGTTACCACTTAATTTCTTCACTTCACACTTTTTCATGAAGAAAGAAAATATATCAAAATTAAGGGAATCAATAGAGAAAGTAATCTTGAATGTACATTCTGAGCTATTGTAGCACAATCAAGGATATTATTTTATTTCTCTTATAATATTTAAAACTTGAGTCCATTAGTATTATGTTGCAGTATGTGCTTATTTATAGTCATTAGATACTTAGTGAGTGTCCTAACACTATTAATAGTACTTTAGCTTTATATTTATTAATCTTTTCTGTTGAATAAATTTAATTTTCTAAAATTAGTGTTTGAAATTCTTAAAATGAAATTTGATCAATTTAAAATTCTATTCATCTTCTAATTTTTGTCCTCAAAAACTGTCTTGCTCGTTGCATGCATGTTGAATTAGAGAAGAAAGATCTTTAATATTAGGTTGTTAATAAAAATATTTAACAATTCAAAATCAATAATAGAACATCTAATTGAAAATCCAAATCATTTAAGATGATTCATATATCAAAAAATACCAAATTATATAATTCGGTGGGTTTTAACTATGGCATCAAGTTTGTACAAAAGCAAAGGTTATCAATTACACAATGTGATAAAATATATGTAATATAATATATCAATTGAAAATTCATCACTTTACTTATCATGACCCATAGCTATAAAACATCGATAAATTTAGGTTGCATTGGGCACTATTGTCACTTTTCTTTTAAAAAAGTTTAGAAATAAAAATTTATTTCTATTTTATCTAATTATTGACAACAAAATCCTATTTGCTAGTCAATCATTACTTTATTTTGTAGTTTGATAACAGAGAGAGGGAAAAGAGCTTTTCTAGTTAAGCTGTCTCGACATTAGCTTATGGTCTCACAATTTTTGTCAGACTTGATCATAGGCGAGGTCACTGAGGAGAGAGAAGTCAGTGGGGCATCAGAAGGTGGAAAGGGTCAAGGTGGATGGCAAAGGAGGTAGCAAAAGGAGAGGATGTGACAGAAGGAAGTAAGGGATTAGAGGATGTGATGAATGCAAGTGGGAACGAAGATAAAGAGGGAAGAGGGAGGGCCTTCTTAGTCATGAAATATATGGGAGTGGAAGTGACAAGGCAAATGAGAGATTAATTGTGAAGACTAAGACTCAATTTAATTTATGACTTAAAAAAATTATTTTAAGAATAATGAATGTAAAAAAAATTATTACTTTTTTTCAGAAATTCTAAAAGTTAGGAACCAAACATTTTTTTTGAATTGGATTTCATATTTTCACTTTTAAAAGTAAAAATAGGAAAAGTGATACCAAACGTGGCTTTAGATTTATTGTGTTTCGATAACCAAATCATAGTAAAATATAGTACTATGGTATTATTTTTTTTTATTTCATACAAATTTAATTCTTAGGTTAGAGACCATTAAAGTTTATGAATTTAGTTTCTAAATGTATTTTTGTATATGTATGTCCATGTGTGCATGTGGCCATGCATGAAGGAGAGAAAAAAAATGAGGGAGTGAAAAAAGAAGAAAAATGAAAACATGAGGACCAATATAGGTTGTTACGATCAGAATTTAGAATCATTGGAATTTTCTCACCTGTAATGATTCCTAGGTTTTAGAAGATTGACTTATTGTGGTTCAAATTTTGTATGCCATTGAAAAAGGTAGTTAATATATCTAAACTTGATAGATAAACATATCATACAACGTGACATTCAAAAAACTCATGTAGGCATGTATTCTTTCTTCATCGGTTATGCACTAAATAGATTTTAGATATTTATATAGGGTTAAGAAACTCAAATAATACATTCAAACTAGTATGTTTATAGGAAGTCCTAGGTCATTATGAATGGAATCAGAGCGAATCTAGTTCATTGCTTATGTGGACTATAAGATAGTGCAATATAAGCTCATTTGGCTCGACCATAAGTTAGTTGCAATATTCATATATGATTAGATGCATGTACATCTCATTGTACTTGAATGGATTTGGATGCTTAAACCGGTAAAGATGCTAAGACTTAAAATGGATGAGTATGGAAAGACTCATGCAGATACGTGTATTTAGTCCCATATTAACTATACTTTCAATAGATCCCAGGTACTTAGAGAGAGTCAAAAATTTAAATAATATTTTTAACTTAGTCATTTTTGGATGAGATCCTGGATCACTATATATATATATATATTTTTGGACTCTCAAGACACTCAAAAGAACCAATATGGGTTTACTTTCTTTCGCTTTTATATCGTGGTAAATTTCTAGTAGCCTATCTATATCTATGGTGTGGGAGAAATCAGCCTTTCATGCAACATTTTAATAAGCATATATACCATTCTCATATTTCTTATTTGTGTCTGCTAGATTAATTCATTTTTTTATTTTCTTATTTCATCAATCCTTTTGAACACCTCTTCTATTTTCCAGTGTTAATTATATAATTTGTTGCAAATTTCTTGCACTTGCACTTTAGCTAAACCAAGACAGCTATTCCTCTTCTTGAGAGTACCAGACTTCAAGACTTTTCTGTAGGATAAGGACGACTCTTTAAGGGGAACATAATTTGGCATCAATCCTCTGATTTTCCTGGTTCTCCTTTTTCTTACAATATTTCTTTAAGTCTCATACTTGGTTTATATAAATATTTGTCGCTGATGCTGTTCTTGAAGGAGTAGAGGCAACAAATGAACCGATCGACCTAATGAACACAACAACTGCCAACAACAATCACATGGGTTCCTAGATTTTACTCTTCTTTTTCCTTTACTTCTTAGAAAAGTATGGGAGGACGTACACCCTATCGACATTTCATTAAGATCATGGGTTCCTAGATTTTGTGGACCACTGCAGCTCCCAACCACACTAGAAGTCTTAACTCTTCGCACTAGTGAGAAGGTTGCCATCAAGAGAAAGAGAGGAGAACAAAGATATATAAGAAAACGAATACTACGCAGATACTGCAATCTTAAGAAACCTATACTAGCTAGTTCCCAAGTCATGCTACCAAGATAGGTCTCGGAGTGAGTACTGCATTTGTTTTGTCCTTTTTTTCTCATAGAAAGAATTTAAAAGAACGGAAAGATGGTATAGGCTAAGGGACATAGGCTTTACTTCGGAATCCTTAGGTCATGGGAGTGGAGTAGTGCTCATGGTCCCAAAACATTTTAACAACTCAGACAGCGTTGTCAAGGAATCACATGCTCATCACCTTTGCGAAGAGTCACATATATAGGAATCAACCATAATATCTGCAGCACTAAAAGCCTTTTATACCTCATGATGAAACCCAAGATACTTATCTAGAGAAAATTTAGGTGGTGAACTTGAGAACTAAGATTTCAGCGTGGAGACTTTCAGAAAATGGACAAATTTGGTCGACATATGAATGGATGGATGGATCGATCTAGAGAAAGAAAGGGAACGGACGCAGTTTTGAGCAGTGCGTTGCATTGTTCTCAACGTGCATCGAGCCCAGGAGAGCATTCACACAATGCCTGTTTAGGAGGAGGCAAGTTTGAAACATACGGTGGGAGTGCAACAAGACTGGAGAGTGAACAGTAGATGAATATTTTATAATTCCCACAGTGGCTGACGAGAGGAAAAGTGGGCATGTGATGGTGGGCCAGCAATCAATTCCTTCTGCTATTGCGCTCTCTTGTCATGAATATTTATTATTCCACTGATGTCATTGATTGGAATGCAACGGAGGCCGGTGCATGTTCCTTTCTTGATGTGGTAGTGGTAATTATTTTTTCATGCGGAGTAGGAGAGATCGAAAGGAAGGCGCCGGTGGCGACGATCCAACCTGGTTAACCAGAAGATATCGTTACCAAAAAATTTGAAACCAGAAGATATTGTTATCTCTCAAACGCACGCAGAAATTTTTAAACAGGCGTTTGGACCTGATGCGACCCATGTCTACCTGGGAGGTGAGTAATGCTGCAAATTGGGTTACACCTGTGCCACTAACAATTCTAAAATTTGGATTGTATCTTTCGCATTAAAGAAATAATTGACCTTCTACCTTAACGTTGACCATCGGAGTTGCATATGTCTTGCACAAATCTCAAAATATTTTCAACATCTACGTGCTCCATTTATACGGATAGAAGTGTTGATTGTATGATCTAATAGTGGATTCATACAAAAGGAGGTGAATACTTATTTCATATGGAAGATATAAGGCCTGTTCACCGTTCTAGGGGTGTTGCATCTAACATTCTCTGCTGCTCGGGCATAATATCACTCACCATTGGACCAGGCTTTTAGGACAATAGCAAATTCTTTGTCCTTTGTGCTAATCTGCAGTCTACCAATTCATGGCATCATGTTTTGATGCAAGTTTAATTTCCATAGATATCATGTTACTGTTAATGATGCTGAATTGCTTCGGAAGAGCAATTTGGAAATTTGAACCGTTGGTGATTTTCTTATGCAGTTGTCTTAATTAGATATCCATTAGGATTTTGGTTGGGCTCAGATCCTCTGAAATTCGGTGGGAACTGGAGAGGTACAGTTTGGTAGTTTGATGGTGACACGTCAAAGATTTATATACGTCCAAGGCCTTGTTGGAAATTAGAGAATAACAAATACATGACATCGTTCCTCTTCAAAAATGAAAATTACGCGACAACATCAAGAGAAGAGCGCTTCATTGGTCAAAGAGCCAATTTGGATATTCACGGAGGATTGGACTGAAGTTCTTTCCACCCAGAAACGGGAGGGCGGATGGATTTATATGGATTCTGCCTGTTGTATAATTTACGGATCCAAGAGATTTAGTTCGACCCTGCAAAATTATCCAAAGCCCTAATTATTTTCTCCTTGTAGGATGGCATATTTCTCGAAGTAAATTGATCACATCAGCCTAAGTTCCAAAACAACTATCGAACAAAAATATTACAAAAATTATAGGAAAAAAATATAAAAAATTAGGAGAGAGAAAAATATTTTATTAATAAAATCTAGCCACACAAGAAGGGTCTGTCATGCCTCATCAAAGAGGACACCACTAATTTTCTCTTCCCATACTTCTCAATTCTTACATCTCAAAGGAGACACCAAAAGTCTCTTTAAATGAAGCATCGTATGGATGAGATGTTTGACTCTTTTCTAAACTCAAAATTCAAAATCCATTAGAACATAAATTCTAAAAATTTTTAGAAAAATAATTAATAAAATGATACTAGAAATGGGATCCTAAAATAATTATAACTAATAACCAACTAAATAGAAATCCTAATAGAATTAAAGACTTAGCCATGTGATTCGATCGGGTAGAAGAAAGAATTTCTTCAATTCTCTCAACTCGAATCTCTGAAAAAATTTAGAACAAGATGGAAGAATTGTGAACTAGGCCCTAAGTCCCCTATTCTTTCATTGATTGATTCTCTATCCCATAAATTGAGTTATATATCTCCTATTTATAATAGAAAAGTCTATCCATGCATAGCTCAGATCGGATTCTTCTTCTTATTTTTTAGAGAGACATCCATATAATGTAGTTTGGATTCCTCTCCCTAGTTTAAATAATATAAATTTATAAAAATATATCTCAATTTCTACACCAACTTTTTCTTCCATCACTCTACCTAATTCTTCATGGTTTGGAACATAACTTTTGATCAAAATCTTTGTAAAAAGATTTACATGAATGCATGAAGCCCTTATTAATTATGCTAGGAACTATAGAAACTTTTTGTAATTATTTTTGGCACCGTCCCTCATTTAAATTTGAAATGGCAAAAAGCTAAAAAAGATACATGCCACTTAGTGTCATGCCAATTGAAAAGATCAAGATAATTGGTGACAAATTGATTAAAGCGATTATGAGGGTTAGTATTGCATTATTTTCATGGTTGATGAGGGTTTTATTGGATCAATAACCTAAGCTAAATAGTTTTCTACTTTTTTCCTTCAATTATTCATTTGTTCTTCTACTTGGAATGGATAAAGTGTTTTAGGTATAAATTCGAAGCATCTAAAGCATAAAACTTGCTTACCGTAGGTAGGAGTGAGGCTTGGTGATTTTGTGAACTTAAGATGAGCTACTTTTTTTCCACATATATTATGTGATATACAAAATAAATGCATGTTACTTATCATTTTAGATTTATAATCGTTGTGCCGTAGATCTTATGACTGGTGCAAGTTAAATTTCAATAGTTTAGCATGTAAATAATATAGATATTTACCAAATTAAATATGTTATTATAGATTGAAACTTGATTATTGTAGGAGTAAGAGTGGGTGTTTTTGTGAAGTTAAGGTAAGCTGGTGTTCTGCATAGATATTATATCATATCCACAATAAAAATATGATACTCTTCCTTTTAAATTTATAGTTGTCATGCTATAGACAGTATGAATTATACAAGACGATTATGAGGGTTTGACTGCTAGTTAATATCACAGTGATCAAAGCAATTGAGAGAGTCAAGATTATATTATTTCCATAATTAATGAGGTTTTATTAGATCAATGGTCTAAGCTAAATAGCTTTTCTATTTTACTTTAAATCATTCATTTGTTTTTAATGGGAATGGTTAAAGTATCTTATGTATAAGTTGAAAGCATCTAAATTCTGAAACTTGATTGTTGCAATTAGGAGTAGGGCTTGGTGCTTTCTTAACTAGGATAGCACATAGCATGGGCCCATTCAGGTTAATCACATGTTGATCATGGTGTTTGTGATTGAATTTATAAAATTTATGACTAAATTTAATAAATTTGATCCTTGATCTGACGAGGATGCTAAGGCTTAATAAAGGGAGTATATGAGGATCCAAAAAATGCCTTTCAACTAACCTTTTTTGTTGAATCCCTCGATTAAGATAGATACCACTTGGAAACCATCATAGTAACCTCTTTGGAAGCCACCTCCCGATCTCTTCGATGTCCTCCATATGTATCTCCTCCTCTTGCCATCCCATGTGGAATAATATTTGCATCTATGAGCATCACCGTGGAAGGAGGAGAGATCATTGGCTACTAGATATCTTTTAATCTAAGTTTATCTATAAACACTACAAAGAAAGCGATTTTTAGTGGCGAATTAATTTACGACGAAAAATATTTTCATCACAAATAACCATATCAACGATGAAAGTAATTTTTTGTTGGAAATAAAGAATATTTACGATGATTAAAGAAATCCGTCACAAAAAAAATATTAGTGACAAAAAAAATAATTTTATCGTAATTAATTGATTATTTCGATGAATATTTTCATTGGAAATATTTTTTTAAAATTACAAATATCCAATTATTAGTGACGATATACGCTTCGTCGGTAATAGTTAAGTTTTTTGCGACGAAAACAACGTTTCCATCATCAAATATCTATAATTTATGACTAAAAATTTTTGTCACTAATATTTGAAGAAAAATAAAAAAATTGAATATTCTTGATTATTTGTGACGTAAATAGCAGTCGCAAATAATTTAATTATTTACGATGAAAAAAATTTGTGTCACAAATAAAGTTTATTAATGACAAATATTTTTATCGTTAATACTTTAAAAGTTAGATAATTTAAAAATTTAAACATAAAGATTATTTGTGATGAAAAGATAAACGTCGTAGATAATTAAAATATTTATGATGAAATATTATTTTTCATCGCTAATAAATGACATTAATGACGAAATTTTTATTGTTAATATCTAAAAAATTATAAAATTTTAAATTTCAAAAGTAAGATATTTGCGACTAAGAAAAAAATTTCATCATCAATAAGATAATTTTTACGACCAAATTATTTGATCACAAATAATTAAAAAAATAAAATTAAAATTACATAATATTTACGATGAAACTAATTTCGTTGCTAATAATTGTTATTTACGATGGAAAAAATAATTTCTGTCGCAAATAAATATATTTTAAAAATTAAAATAAAGATAATTTGCGATGAAAAATTTTCATCGAGAATAATGAATTATTTGTGATCATAAAATGAATTAACATCATAAAATTATTACTTATTTACGATGTATTTTGATCATCGTCAATACTTAAAAAATAAAAAAAATTTAATTTTAAAAACTAAACTATTAGCGATGGAAACTAAATTTTTCATTATAAACATGACTTTTAATGATGAAAAATTTCATCGCTAATGGTTTAAAAATTTTAAAATTAA
>KE505371.1:304220-318092 GCA_000441515.1 Elaeis oleifera
TTTAAATAGATTTAATTAGATTAATATTAATATAAAATTTTAATTACATACAATATACAAATAATCTAGAAAATTTAGTTGTGCATCCATATATCAAAATCTAGCTCTGATATCAATTGAAGGGAAGGAAACCTATTTCTCACGGATAACCAGGATTGCATCTAAAATTTTTTTATAAATCTATATAAATAAGAATTAAATTTTATCTAAATTATAGTAGAATTGAAGATCAAATCTTCAGAATCTGGATTCAACCTTCACATAGACCTAGAACTGCAGGCCCTTTACTTCGCATGCATGCCAGACAATGTAGGAAAGTGGGATGAATCTCTGATTAAAGCACCTTTGTAAGGCAACTAAAAGAGGGAGGAAAGCTACTAGGTGTGATGCCTCACACCAGCATGGGGACACCCAAGATGAGAGCCCACAATAAGGGGACACCAAGGGGACGCCCAAGAGTGACGCCTCACTTCTCATGCCTCTCTCTCTTTTTCTCTCTTCTCTCAATCTGATTTTTATGCATCCATAGGTAGAGGCCCCCTTTATTTATAGATGATTCTCATAATCCAATAAGTGTAGGACTTCTAATTTAAATATGCTTTGAATCAGTCTACTACTTATGAAAGAAAGACTCCTACATGAGAAAGGATTGGCTCCACTTATGGCACCCACAATGCACCCATTCCCACACCCATATGAGACACCCACAACAAGCACCATACCAGATGCTGGTCGGCCAAGGAGTGAGAAAAATCTCAGTGTAAGTAGGACTACAAAGATCTCATCCAAAAAAGGTCCAATTCGATTCTAATTCGAAGCTGGTTCGAATTTTGAAAGACTGTCAATCCTAAACTCTTTAGGACTTTAGAACCAAATCTAACTTAGAATTATGAGTCTAATTAAGCCTAATTAATTTAGATCTAATCAAAATTAATTAGTACTTAAATTTAATCTCTCATAGGCTTCATGGATCATAGGTCAGAAACTGTTCATTTTCAGGATTGAACCTGAGCCTCATGTGTAGTGCTAGCTAGACATAGTCAACTCTTCAATCCTGTTTGATCCATAACTTAATTCTCAGTCAAGTTAGTTTATATGTTCAATCAAGTTAAGTACTTTCAAATTGGATATATAAACATAGGCCAATATTTTCTACATTATTTGACTTATGTGCGTGACTCCATAGGTTCAAACGCTAAGCCGGTAGCACAGAAATTGATTTCTATACTAATTGAAACTACCATCTAGCAATGGTTCTCGATACCTGGATAAGTCAAATTATTATAAGAAATATTTCAGAACCTATGCATATGGTTACCGCATAATTCATCTCTTTGATCCTAAATGCTCTAAGATGATCTCAGGTTAACGGTCAATCCAGAGTGTTTCATCCACATTATATTTCAACCTTTCAAATTCATCTCATGGATTATTCTGATAAAATTTTACTAAATTAAAATACAGTGATACATCAGCTCTTATAATCTGGAGGGATCAATCTCATCTTGATCCACACACAGACTTCTCAAGTACTTGACTGTATCTAGTAGCTTTCCATCACTATATTAGAAATTCAGATAGTTTAGCATCAAAATACAGTGAGTTGGTTGCAAGTTACTATGATGATCTCAGTTCTGAGAGACAGTTACGCCCATATGCTTTATGGGCAGCGCTTGACAACAGAATGCTCAGCAGGTGAGTCATCTATTCAATGATGATATACTCCTACATCTCATCTGTATATCAGACCAGTATCACCACACTGCTTGGTTAAGAGGACAATCAACCCATATGACATACAACGACCTCCACTCGATAAACATCATCATCCTATAATGATGTATCATTTGGTTGTGAATATATTTAAGAACTATACGATAAATTCTTTCTTTATCGTTCACAATATAGTTCTAAAGACTTCATCACAACACAAGAGTTATATAAAGAAGATATAACTTTGTAATGAAAAATGTTAAAATAATTTTATTCATTTATCAATAATTCATGTACAAAGAGGAACTCAATTATTACATGATTGATTTTAGGATATAATTTTAATAGTGAAAACTCTTTTTCAGTATTCACACTTGCTTTGACCAAAGAGTTTCTGAACTCAGTTTCGTAAATCGTATAGAACTTCTTCTTTCTATCAAGATCAATAAATTTATCTAGGTGCATCCTACTTCGAATAGTGAATCTGAATCTACTGTAGCTAACATATACGCAAGGACACAAATGGCTAGAGATCAAGAGAACGTGCAGTCAAACTAAGAAGCCTTACTGTGAATAACCGATGACATTGCAGGTCAAAGGATCACTCACACCACTACAGTATCAAGTCAATTACTAATGAGTGAGTAGACATCCAAGTAATTCTCATGTTGATCACGCTCAGTATAAGTTGTTCTCTATCAACCATCCGCACTCTCATCCCAATGTCCCTACATTGCAGACCCGAGACTCATCTGCCCACAAGGGAGATGAACCATGCACCGATCTCGAATGGATTGATCACTGTCTTTCATGATGATTCTTTGATTGAGAGCATTTAGAAACTAACCACTAATTAATATATATTTTAAATTCTCAATCTTTTGAGAATATACAAAATCATCTTTGTTAATTTTTAAGACAAATCATGGATACATAAACATGATTGAAATAAAAATTTTATAAAATATTATAAGTATAAAATTAAATCTTAAAATTATAAAATATGTTAGGCAATAATTGGCTTCTAGGATACATATCTAACAAGCTACTGCGGCAATAGTCCAAGGTAGCAATACAGAAAAAAGTGATCATGTTCTTTGATGTCTGATGAGGTATCTACTTCTTTTCTATAGTAGATTTTAAATTCTGTATATTCGTATTATGTTTGATGTAGAAGGAGCTGTTTGACTCTTTAGAGAGTAGTGAGGGCACTGTTTATCTGCTAGATAAATCGAGTTGTGCGATCAAGGACATTGGAACTGTCAGTTTATAGACTCATGAGGGAACAGTAAAAAAATTGAATGAGGTCCAATACATATCTAATTTTAGGAGTAATCTAATTTTATTGAGCAGATTGGATTCAAGTAGCTATAGGTGGAGAGTTGACGATGGAATCTTAAAAATTTTGCATGGCAGTAGAGTTGCATTGAAGAGGAAGAGGTATGGAGGATATTACCTCTTCGTAGGGAGCTCAATGCGAGGTGGAGTTTTAAGAACCAGTGGGAGCTCAGAGCTCAGTGTAAGATAGAGCTCCAAGTACAGATGGATTGAGCATGAGACGGAAGACTCAAGAGGATGACAGACGACGTCATAGGGTGATGTTTCTATTGCTGTAAGAGGCTATCTCGAGCAAATCTCAGGTTTGATAGATCATAGTATATGATGGAGATGGATCGAGCGACCTAACTCGACTCTAATATTTTTCATCAACGAGTAATCAGGCATATGCCCCAGGGTATGGGGTTAAGATTATCGAAAAGCTCTCAAAGTTATGTGGGGTTGAATATCGAGTTGAGGTAGAGATTGTTAGGTTTGATCTCGAAATTCGATCCACAGTAAAAAAAATCCACAGCAGCGAAGCTCAAGATGGAGGAGATCCATAGGCACAGCCCACAGCCATGCATGGGCCCGCAGGCTCGGCTAACGAGTGCCCAAGCATGCTGGCACCCACAACTTAAAGGTGCACACTACCCGCAGGCACATGGCCTAAGTGCACGAGCACCCCACTTCACTTCCTTAGCCACCTTGTCGATTTTGTGCAGGCTTCAGCTAGGTGCTTCTTTTCGAGGCGTATGACTTGTCTATCCACCTAATGTTGTCTCTATGGTGCTCTATTTCTTCAAGAGCCTTGGTGTCAGCTTTTTCATTTTTGAAGCCCTTCGACTTACCTCATAAGCCTTCTTCTTGGCCTCATAGAACTCTCTTTCAAGAGCTTCGATGTGGGCTCTAATAGGCAGAGCCATGACCTATGGAAGGGTCCAGCATGATTATAACTGATCAATCAACCACCATGTCCACATTGATTAGACTGCACGAAAGGAAACAAGCACACGATAGAAAGCCAGAAAGGAATTGCAATGGTAGAAAGGTTCTCTTATTAAATGAAATGCCCATCTTTACATGATAGGTAAAATACAAAAGATAAATAAAAAGGGAGTCTAAGCAGAAGCATTAGCAACATCGGGCTAAGGAGCTTTCGAGGCGGTCGCAGGAACTCCTGCCTCTACTATGAAAGTCTCCTTGATGGCTATCAGCATCGCATGAAGCTAAACTCCCTTAGTAGATATGGGTCCTGGTTGAGGTTGCTCCTCAACAACCGGCTTGGTTGAAGGCTAGTCCTCACCTACCTCTTCCTTATTTAAAAGGGACAAGTCTAGCTCAGGAAGGTGGGTGATTATCCCTTGGCGAAACATGTCCTACCCTATGAAGAAGGCCTCTTTAGTGAAATCAACCTTCTCCTTGGTATACTCTAAAAAAGTTCGAAATGCCTTGATCACCAGATGTGTTAGATATATCCTAGAAGTCAGTCTGGTTGATACATTATATTTTTTTAGGATATAAATTGATACTTGAATTATTTATTTATTAATAAATTAGATAATTTTTTATATTATTCTTGTGTTATGTGTTCTTGAACCATCCATAAATTAATAAGATGATGACATATATTCTCAAGAATTGAGAATTTTAGATATGTGTCATTGATGGTTAATTTTTAAAATACTCTCAATCGATGGATCATCATGGGGATGGTGAGTAATCTAGTAAAGTTGGTGCATGGATCACTTTCTTTTGGATAAACGAGCCTTGAGTCTACAGTATGAGAATACTGAACGAGAGTGTAGGTGCTTGTTAGAAATACTGGTACCAAGTGTGACCATACGAGAAGTCACTTAGATGTTTACTTACTTATCAGTAACTTTTCGATGCTATAGTTATATGAATAATTTTTAACCTGAGGTGTTTCAGCTATTCATAGTGCGGTTGCTATAGTTTGACAGCATATTTTTTGGTCTCGTAGTCATATGGGTCCTTGCGGTCTATGTTAGCTATAATAGGTTCACTGTAGGAGTAGGATACGCACTTAGATGGGATCTATCGATTTTAGTAGTTAAGGAGTAGTCTTATATGATTTATGAAGCTGAGATTTTAAGATCGTGGCCATGGTGATGTGATTAATGGAAAAAATTTTCATGAGACATCATGACTTAAACTCAAGCTAATTAAATCTTACATATGACAAACGATGGGATTTGATGAGTTTTTTATAACCTCCATCATGTTGGAACTCATGATAGAAGAACTAATTCACATGTTAACTATACCAAGAGATTCAGACTCTTTCATCTGCTAGATTGCTACTACATGCTGCTAGACATCACTAATGGATTGTGAGATCTGTGAGAATTAATTGGTGATCAATAATTCTTATTGGATAAGTTAAATTATTTCAATCTATTGAAAAGAGTTTCAATGATATTTATGATGGAGATCATGATATGTCTCACTATCAGACAGAATAGAATCATGTGATCATACACAAACAGATTTTTGACTTGATCAAATAACTGAATTGCGAATTCGATTTGTAGATGGACATAATTATCAATTTGATTGATGATTGGACTAAGTTGTAAAAGTTACAAGAGAGGACTTGCTAAAGGTTAGTCAGTTATAGAAGAATAATTAGTAATTATTACTGAATTAATCGTTAATTATTTGATTTGATTATTTAATTAAATATTAGGCTTGATACAAATTAAATTGGATTTAATTTGGTTCACTTTGGGTCTAGTCCTAGTCAGATTTGAATTTGACTAAACTTAATTGAATTTGGAATTGGATTGGATTCAAACCAAATTCAACTTGAGCTAGAAATTGGAATCCAGTTGGACTAAAATTCTCTCTCATCCCACATGCCTAAGATAGGAAGGAGGGGGCGCACAAGAGGTGCTGTGCCTCCTCTTGGCGCACATGAAAAATAAGAAGGAAGAGAGAGGGCGCAACTAAGGGTTGGCACGTGCCCTTTGAGGATCTCTTTCCTCTCTCTTATCTCTCCATCCTAATCTATTTCAAAATTTGAATTTAATTCAAACATTTGAAATCAGAATTTCAAGGATGGATGGATAAGGATTTGGAGTCTATAAATAACACCAAGATGAGGGGATGCCCTAACTAACTATTAGATCAATCCCTCTTCTCTCTTGTTGCCGCCCACCCTCCTCTCCTTCTTGGTGCTGCTCAAGAGGAAGACCCTATTCTTTCTCTCTCTTCCATCCTCTCATTCATTGTCTTCTTCCTGATTTCTTAAAAGAAAGAAAGAAGAAGGCTGGATTCAGTTTGAAGGGAAAGAGATCTGTAAGGGAGCTAGCACCCCAATGATATCAGATTTTCTGATCAAAATCTGTCCTATGTGGATACTTGTAGAGGCCGAATGCATGTGCGACTTCAAAAAATCTCAAAAGACATCCATAGTTTTTAGATTGTGGTGAAAATCTATAAGCGCAAAAGTAAATTTCAGATCTTTAATAGATTAGATCTTGATCTTGTATATATAATGATTCTTATGTATGAGATATGATCTCTATGCATGTTAAATTAGATTAGATATAATTAGATTTAAAGAGTTTAGATTTGAAATCTTTCTTTCTATCGCATAAAATTTTTTAATTCTACATGCATACATGTTGCCATGTGATGGCATTTTCTACAAGTGGTATCAGAGCGGTCATTACGTTGCAAGATTAAGATCAAAATTTTAGATCTGAAAATCTATTTTTAAGATCTAAAATTATGAATTTATTCTTTAAATATTGATTTCAGATCTAAAAATTATTTTCAAGATTTGAAACCAAGAATGATCCTTGATCGTGCAAGTGTTTTTAGATCTGAAAATCTATTTTCAAATATGAAATTTAGATTTTGAATAATCAGAAGATGGATTTCAAGATCTAAAAATTATTTTAGATCTGAAACTCAGATGTTTGATGTTTATGTTATTAGTTTTAGATCTAAAATTATTTTAGATCTAAAAAATTTGATTTCTTATGTTTATGCATCTAAAATTCTTGTCTAATGTTCATATGACCTAAATTATATTAGATCTGAATTTATTTTGTTATATGTTCGTGCATGAGATGATGCTCATAGATAGAGACCAATCCTGATATGATCTATGATGGTATGGATGCTTTCAAATTAATATAATTTGATTGAATATAAGATTATATTTTATAAATCAATCTTAGATCATCTTGAAATAAAGTTGTCCTGGCATAACGATTGAAACCCATTATGCCATCAGGTTGTCCTAAGATGAGAAGAAATTGATGAGGGAAAATATTATGAGAAATTAAACATGAACATAAGATCATTCAAATCTAGATTATGAGATAATCATAGAAATATTTTCATGGATACTTGTAGTGATCTTCTTGAATCACTACAACTCATGAGGTAGGGTGTATCATGAATACTTAGTAAATTGGTTTGTAATTTGTATTTTGTTGTAGCAAAAATCAATGGGCTGAACCAATTTGCAATTTATTGATCAATTGATGTCTAAAGTAAGTGATAGAATAATGGTTACTTAATTAGGACCATTGCTTATGCACGGAGAGTCTCCGACCAATTTTGAACTTACCTGATCAATTTGATCGATTAAGTTCCTTTGGGTATCTAGTGTTGAGTTCACCACACGTGTTGCATTTGCACCATAGTTCCAATCTTGGTAAACCAAGTCAGGATCTCTTAAGTAGATCCATGATAATTATGAATTTACTTCGGATGTAAATTAAATAATTAAGAAGATGAGATCTAAATTAAATCTCCTTGCACTTATTAAATCTAGCGATCTTCCACCGTTGTAGATGTGCGGATATCTTTCTTAGATTGATTGTTCTTGACTGGACACAGTAGTTCAGTTGTACCAGGAGGTGCAACCACTCTATTAGCATGAGATGTTGCAGGATAAAAATGTGGTTGGATCCAATATCTGTCAGGTGGGGGATCTATTGACAGTTTTGCACTTCAATGAACAGTGGGTCTGACTTAACTAAAGAATAGGATCAATATCTGTCAGGTGAGGTCTTCATGATTTAGAGACCAAATTTCACTACAATATTCTTAAAAAGTATTGGATAAGAGTTGTCTACTTATCCGTATGCATATCATCAATATCTGTCAGATGAAGTGCACGTATATTGGTGAGACCGTAGTATCCACTTGAAGCTCTAGTCATGAAGGACTTCCATGTCTCTACCAGACGAGTGTAAGAGATTTGAAAAAATAATAGGAGGAACATCTATTTAAAAGATCCTAAAATAAATTAAAAATCAAGTATAAAATCTAATTAGAATCTTTTTTCTCTATAGTTCACAATGTCAGCTTCCAATCTTTTAGTCCAAATTTTTGAACCAATCGATTGATTGAAATAACTACAAAGGCTGACTTAAAAACCTCAAATAGTTTTGAACTCAAAAGGATAGGCTATGTACTCGACCAGGATCTCCTTGTTTTGCCAAACCGTCCAATTGCTGAACAAAGGATAGTATTTGAAAAATGAAAAGATGGTGACAATAAGATTAAGTGCTACATCTTGACATCAATGACTAATGAACTCCATCACCAGCATGAGGATATGCAAACTGCCAGGGCTATGATAACTCACCTATAAGAGTTGTATAGTGAGTAGAGTCGGACTGTGCATTATAAAGTATCCAAGCGACTCTTCGATACTAAAAGATGTGTGAAGGACAGTTGGTCCATGATCATTGTCTGACAATGATTAAAGATTTGAAGAGCTTGAAAAACTTGACATGACCATGCATAAGAAATTATAAGTAGATTTGATCCTGCAATCCCTTCTTAGTTCATATGGGTAGTTTATAGTAAACTACTATATGAATAAGATCGATAGCACTTTATCTGAATTGTTGAATATGTTGGTGACCACTAAGGGATCTTAAAAAGTTTAAGGGATACTGTTCTTACTATAAAATAGGTATCTACATTCAAGAGAAAGTCTACTTAAAAGAAGAAGCAGAAATCTGCAAAGAAGCAAAAATAGAAGAATAAGACAATGAATGACACTCCCAAGAAAGTGGCTGACAAAGAAAAATATTTTCATTATAATGTTGACGATCACTGGAAGAAGAACTATCCTATATATCTAGTGAGCCTAAAGAAAAAGAAGGATAACATACCTTCTGAAGATATGCCAGATATGCTCGTAATTGAATCAAATCTAATGGTTTCTTCTACTTTTAGTTGGATCATAGACTCTGATTTTAGTGCTTATGTACTTCAATATAGGGTTTGATAGAAAGTAGAAGGCTAAAGAAAGGTGAAATAATCCTTCAAATTGATAATGGAGCAAGAGTTATTGTGGTAGCCATCGGCACCTATCCTCTGTGATTACCATCAGAATTCAATTTAGTTTTTAAAGACTTATTATGTACTTGCTATTAGTGAAAATCTGATTTCTGTATCTGTACTAGCATAGAATGAATATAATTTAATTTAATATAGACTATTATTTCATTTATTTATGAAATAAATTAGTTGCACATGATTTCTTAATTAATACTCTCTACCATTTACATGTTGATGTATCTATGAACATATCCGAGTAGATAGTGAGTGCCGTAGGATCCAAAAGATCTAGCGATGAGATAAACCAAAACTATATGTGGCATCTCAGACATGATCATATAGGAGAAGATAGAATAAACAAATAAGAAAAGGATGGGATCCTTGCCTCATTAAATTTTGAGTCATATCCAGTTTATAAATCACATCTTCAAGAAAAAATGATCAAATTATCCTTTGTAGAACATGGAGAGAGGACCACCGAAATACTTGCCCTAATATACACAGATGTATGTGGCCCATTCAATATGCAGGCCGGAGATGATTATCTCTACTTCATTATCTTTACCGATGACTACTCACGGTATGAGTATATATATATATATATCTAATGAGGTATAAATCTAAAGTTTTTAAAAACTTGAAAGAATTTAGATGCGAAGTAGAGAAACAAACTGAAAAATTTCTTAAGGTTCTTCGATTAGATAGAAGAGGAGAATACCTCAGTAGAAAATTTTGAAATTATCTCAAAAAAATGGTAAAAAGTCTCACAATGGATACTTCCTGGTATATTTAACTTAATGAGGTATTAGAAAGGAGGAACGGGACTCTATTAGATATGATTCAATCCATTATGAGTTTCATTAATTTATCTTTATTTTTTTGGAGACATGCTTTACTTTCTGTAATTTATTTTTAAATAGAATATTCTCTAAATCTGTTCCTACTATGCCATATAAAATGTGACATAATAAGAAACTAAGTCTTGGCTATCTTAAGATTTAGGGATGTCCAGCCTATATCAAAAGACAACAGACAGACAAATTAGAGACTAGATCTATGAGAGCTCATTTTATTGGATATCCTAAAGAGTTATTAGGATAGTATTCTTACTTTTTAGAGGATCATAATATGATTGTGAGCCGACATGCCATATTCTTGAAAAAATAATTTATCCAAGATAGAGGTAGTGGGAGGCAAATTAAGGTTGAAGAGAAAGTCCTTAAAGAGCAGTGGATCATAGATTAATTAGAATCTATTCAAACTAAGCCAATAGAAGTAGTACCTTTATCATCTCATAAATCTAATAGGATCTTCCATCCTCCTGAAAGATATATAAGTATGATCACAGAGGATGCAGAAAAAATATTCCTCATAGGAGATAGAAAATATAGAAATGATCCTAAAATCTATAACGAAGCGATGTCAGACATCGACTCCAAGAAGTGGTTGAATGCTATGAAGTCAGAAATTGACTCCATACATTTAAACCATGTATGGGCCTTGGTAGATCCAGCAAAGGATATAGTACTTATTGGATATAAATGGATCTATAAAAGAAAATAGATACGGATGGAAATATAGAGACCTATAAAGCTAGACTTGTGGCAAAAGATTATAGTTAATGTGAAGGTATTGATTATCAGGATACTTTTTCATTTGTAGCCATACTAAAATTCATCTACATACTGCTTACTATTGTAGCTTATTATAATTATAAGATATGGTAGATAGATGTAAAAATTATATTCTAAATGAATATTTTAAGAAAGATATCTATATGGAGCAGCCTTTAAGTTTACTTTCGGTGATGGAGATCACAAAGTCTGCAAGATACATAGATCCATATATAGATTAAAGCAAGCATCTCAAAGTTGGAATACTCATTTTAACAATATGATCAAATCATTTGATTTTATCAAAAATGAAAAAAAATCTTGTGTCTTCAAAAAGATCAGTGAGAGTGCTGTTACGTTTCTCGTACTATATGTGGATAATATCTTCCTTATTGAAAATGATATTTTTATACTGACTTCGATCAAAAGTTGATTATTTAAGAAATTCTCAATAAAAAACCTAGGAGATACATTCAATATTCTCAGAATAAAGATCTATAGAGATAAATCTAAGATAATGCTGGGCCTTTCAAAGAAATATACATAAAGAAAGTACTAAAGAGGTTTAACATGAAAAACTCTAAGAGGAGACTTCTACCCCTTAGGCATGAAGTTCATCTCTCCTAGAAGAATATCCAAACATGTCTGAGGAGATACAGTGCATGAGCAAGATCCTTTATGCTTCAGCTATAAGCAGCCTCATGTATGCCATGTTATGTACACGATCTGATATAGCTCTTACTGTGAGTGTCATGAGCAAATATCAGTCGAATTCAGATAAATAGCATTAGATAGCTATGAAGAACATCCTTAAGTACTTGAAAAGAACTAAAAATTTATTCTTGATCTTTGAAGGAGAATCTGAGTTGTGGGTTGAAAGATATACTAATTCAGACTTTATGTCTGACACTGATGATAGAAGATCTACATCAAATTTTGTGTTCTTATATAATGATAGTTCGATAAGTTGAAAGAGTTTTAAACTATCAATCATTGCGTATTCAACCATCAAAGCTGAGTATATTGCTGCATCAAAAGCTGTAAAAGAAGAGTTTATTGTGGAACTAGATATTATGTTATCAGATGTCATAACATTGTACTGCGACAACAACGGTGCCATAGCCCTTGCTAAAGAACCCAGGTCTTACCAGAAGTTTAAGCACATTGAGTGATGATTTCATATCATTCATGACTATCTCGAGAAAAATACATCGAGGTGCAGAGAGTTGACTACACGGACAACATGGTGGACCCACTAACTAAGCCGCTTAGCTAATAGAAGACTGAAGCCCACCTTGAGAAGATGGGATAGATACATGGCAGATTGGCTTTCGTATAAGTGGGAGATTGTTAGATGTATATCCTAGAAGTTAATCTGACTAGTATATTATATTTTTGAAGATATAAATTTTATTTGACTTATTTATTTATTAATAAATTAGATAATTTCTATACCATTCTCATATCATGTGTCCTTAAATCATTCATGAAATTAATTAGATGATGATATATATTCTCAAAAATTGAGAATTTGAGACATGTGTCATTGATGATTAATTTTTGAAATACTCCTAACTAATGCATCATCATGGAGGTGATGATTGATCCAGTAAAATCAGTAAATAGATCACTTCTTTTTGGATAGATGAGTCTTGAGTTTACAGTGTGAGGATACTGAGTGAGAGTGCAGATGATTGTTAGAGAACATCGGTACCGAGTATGACCATATGAGAAGTCACTTAGATATCTACTCACTCGTCAATGACTTCTTGATGCTATAGTTATATGAATAGTTCTTTAACCTACAGTCCTCGACTATTCATAGTGAAGTTGCTGTAGTTTGACTGCACATTCTCTTGGTCTCCTAGTCATATGAGTCCTTCGGTGTATGTTGGCTACAGTAGGTTCGCTTTAGAAATAGGATGCATACTTGATGGGATCTATCGATCATAATAGTTAAGAAATAGTCTTATGTGATTTATGAAGCTGAGTTTTTAAGACCGTCGCCACGGCGATGTGATTAATGGAAAAAAGTTTTCATGAGACATCATGACTTAATTCAAACTAATTAAATCTTACATATAACAGACGATGGGATTTGATAAGTTTTCATAACCTCCATCATGTCGGGACTCACGATAAAATAACTAAATCATACATTAACTATACCTAGAGGTTCAGACTCTTCCATCATGTTAGGTTGCCACTACATGCTGCAGACGTCATTGGTAGATTGTGATATCCATGAGAATTAATTCATGGTTAATAATTTTATTGGATGAGTTAGAATTATTTCAATACATTGAAAGAAGTTTTAATGATATTTATGATAGAGATCATGATATGTCTTACTATCAGATAAATAGAACCTATGAGATAATATACAAAAAGATTTTTGACTTGATCATATAACTGAATTGCGCATTCGATTCGTAGATGGACATAATTATCAATTTGATTGATAATTGGACTAAGTTGTAAAAGCTATAAAAGAGGACTTGCTAAAGGTTAGTCAGTTATGAAAGAACAATTAGCAATTGTTGCTAAATTAATCATTAATTATTTGATTTGATCATTTAATTAAACATTAAGTTTGGTACAAATTAAATTTGATTTAATTGATTCACTTTGGATCTAGTCCTAATCAGATTTGGATTTGACTAAATCTAATTGAATTTGGAATTGGATTGGATTCAAACCAAATTCAATTTGGGCTAGAAATTGAAATTCCATTTGGACTGAAATTTTCTCTCTTATTCCAGATGCCTAAGATAGGAAGGAGGGGGCACATAAGAGGGGCCACACCTCCTCTTGGCATGCATGAAAAATAAGAAGGGAGAGAGAGGACAGTACCAAGGGTTGGCGTGCGCCTTCTGAGGATCTCTCTCCTCTC
>KE505371.1:318112-331761 GCA_000441515.1 Elaeis oleifera
CTATCCTAATCTATTACAAAGTTTGAATTTGATTCAAATATTTAAAATCTAAATTTGAAGGATAGATGGATAAGGATTTAGGGTTTATAAATAAGACCAAGATGATGGGATGCCTAACTAACTATTAGATCAATCCCTCTTCTCGCTTGTTGCCGCCCACCCTCTTCCTCTCTTTTTTGATGCCTCCTAAGAGAAAGACCCTATTCTTCCTCCCTCTTCCATCCTCTCGTTCATCATCTTCTTCCTAATTTCTTGAGAAGAAAAAAAGAAGAAGGCTAGAATCAGTTTGAAAGGAAAGAGATCTGCAAGGAAGCTAGCACCTCGGTGATTTCAGATTTTTTTGATCAAAATCAGTCTTGTGTGGATACCTGTAGAGGCCGGACGCATATGTGGCTTCAAGAAACCTCAAAAGATATCCATGATTTTCAAATTGCAGTGAAAATTTACTCGCGCAAAGGTAAATTTTAGATCTTTAATAGATTAGATCTTGATTTTTATATATAATAATTGCTGGGTATGAGATGTGATCTCTATGCATATTAAATTAGATTAGATCTAATTAGATTTAAAAATTTAGATTTGAAATCTTTCTTTCTGCTGCATAAAATTTTTAAATCTCTGTATGCATACATGTCGCTATATGATGGCATTTTCTGCAAAATGATCGGCATCAGTGACCTTCTCATCGACTGCCCAATACTTCTTTCTCTCCTCCTGAAGCTCAACCTTGACCTTCATCTGTGTAGCTTCAGCCTTCTTTTGCATAGCTTCGGCCATTGCTTTTGCTGCTTTGGTCACTGCTTTTGCCACCTCAGCTGTCAATTGTGTAGCCTCAACTTTCTCTAGCATCTTTTAAGGTGCTTTGCTTCTGCTTCAACATTGACGGCCCTCGACCCCTTGGCATGGTCTAACATGACTTTCAAACCCTATAAAAGAATTTGTTTAGTTACCTCAGCCTCTCCATTGGCCTGGGGATATCCTACTAATGTAAGGTGGTGAGAGATGCCCACATTGCAGTAGAATTCGATAAATTAGGCTCCACTAAACTGCCAACCATTATCTGTAATCAACACTCACGGAAGACCCAAGTGGCATATGATGGACTTCCATTCAAAGTCTTTTACCTTAACTTCGATAATGTGGGCTAGAGGTCGGCTTTCACCCACTTGGTGAAGTAATTGATAACGATGAGTAGGAACTTTGTTGGCCCGATGCTTGAGGGAATGGGCCAAGGATATCCATTTCCTATTGTGCAAAAGGCCAGAGATTTGATGGGAGTCAGCAGTAGGACTGATTGGCATTGAATGTTGGCATTCCATTGGTAGTGATCACGTCGCTTGGTCAGATCAACTGTATCTTGCTGCATGGTGGGCCAATAATATCTCTATCGAAGTATCTTGTAGGCTAGTGACCTTCCTCCTAGATAATTTTTGCATATTCTTTCATGCATCTCTCATAAGGCATAATCTACTTCAAAAGGGCACAAATATTTAAGAAGAGGCAAGAAAAGATTTCTTATACAACTTTTCTTCATAAAGGATGTAGCGGCATGCTTGATTCTTAAGTTTTTGAGCTTCCTTCTGATCTAACTATAGCGTCCCATCCCTAAGGAAATGGATGAATGGGTCTATTCAGCTAGGTTCACTATCAACCTGTAAGACCAATATTGGTTCTTTGGTGCAGGTTCCTTCACAACTTCGAAGAAGGATTCCTTGGATAGGTCCCCTGGTGCTGAAGAAGCTAGCTTAGACAGCAGATCTGCTTAGGAGTTTTCTAATATTGGTACTTGTCAAAATCAAAATTGGTCAATACGAAGATTAAATTTTTATCGTCTGCAAGTATCTCTTTATGTTTTCCTATTGGACTACATAGTCTCCCCAAACTTGATCGAGCACCTATTGGAAGTCACTGCAAACCTTCAATTCTTCCACCCCTAGTCTCCTTAGGGATATTGGAGACCTCGGACCTCACTGCCTTTATCAAATTGATAAACAAGGTGATATAGTGATCGAGCTACAAAACAAGCAAGTTACTTACTGAAGATATGAAGAAGAAAAGAGGATCAAAGAACTTACCCGAATAAAAGAATCAATGGCATCCCTTTACTGGATGCCCAGACTTTGATCCTCCAGCTGTTCAATGTCCACAAAGAGGAGGATACTCTGAAGCATATTTCAGGCCACTCGATAGTCTATCAGTGTAGAACTCAATGTGAAACTGAAGAAATCTTTGGCCCCTAGCTGGAGGGGTGACTGGTGCCGAGCCGACCCTTGCGACACAGGAGGACAGGGGTGCGGCTCGGGGCTAGGATCTAAAGTCGAAGGATGATCCGAAGTTAGAGGTGGTGGATGAACTTTTGATGCCCGAGCACATACCGGAGAGGTCAGCACCAACCCACCGAAGGAGGAGGACCCTCCCTAGCGGGTTTCCTCATTTGAGTGGCTGGAGCCAAATGTTCCTTCTTCTGCCTAGCTATACCCAAGGTTGAGTCCGAAGTCTTTCTCTTCTTCAAGTTTAATTCTTCAATACCTTAAGTTCTTCGAGCCTCATTTCTGCATCAAATCGAAGTAAATCCAAAAAAAAAAAGAGGGGAAAAATGAGAGAACGGAGAAAGAAAATAGGTTGGCCAATTTGATCCTTACCTCAGGGGTCGGTTGGGCTGAGGCAAATGTTGAAGAGAGTCTACTCTTATAGTAACTCCAACAATGATAGAATCCAAAACCCACACAATATATTGAAGCGTTGAGTGTCTGTCTCCCCCAACATAGGAGCTCAAAGGACAGACTTCTTAGATCGGCCCCAGTGAGCAAATCCCAATCAGCCATGGTCAAGCAAGAAACGTAAAAGAAGCATCCCTTCCAATCATGAACAGATGAAGGGCACCTCCGATTAAAGCAAAAACCCTATTTTGGAGGGAAGTATACCACCAGTCATTAGCATAAGGATGCCTCTTGAAAGTAAAAAAGAATCAAAATAGGCAAATAGATGATGGAATCTCAGCCAGAAAGCAAGTAGCTAAGAACCAATGATGAAGCGCTAAGAGTTGGAGACCATCAAACTCAAGATCATGTTGAAAACTAAAAACATCGACAATTAAAGGATAAAGAGGAAGTCTAAGACCAATCTTGAATGACTCCTTATACAGAGCGAGCCGATCAAGAGGAGGGTCGCAGATCCGATCACTCGGACCCGGGAGTTCTAACTCGTATTCGAAAGGAATCCCAAACTAAGTCTAGAGCAAGCTAAGGTCATCCGAATCCATTACTGAATGGTAATTTTTGGGCACGAAGTCCTCAGACCCATGCCCGACATCCAATTCCCCAGTATCACCTCTTGAAGGAGGACTAGAGAGGCGGCTTACCACCTTTTTCTCTGATCTACTCATCCTAAAGATAACGGACAAGATGGATCTCGACAAGAATACGAGGGAAGAAGGGTGGAAATAAGAAAAGAATAGCAAGAAGTTGCACAAAGGAAGCAAGAGCCAAGTGAGAAATGGCAGGGGAGGAACTCTAAAAGATGTTCTGCACTATTGAGATTTGCTTTGTGAGAGGATGGCCGAAGTTTGTTAATGGCATCTTGAGCCTTTCCGGAGGGGATTGATGTCGCAGAGAGAAAGAAGTAGATGGCAAGAGAAGAAATGAGGGAGAAGATAGAATGAAAATGATACTCCTATTTATAAAGACTTTGAACGAACCCTAACTCCATACTAATCCCACTGAAATTGCTGGATGGTCACCATGTGACAAAGTCAAATGGGCTGAAATCATTCCTTCAAGAGATGTATTAATGAGCATATCTCTAAAGGCGTGCCTGTTATCTCGAATTAGGCCAAATAGTTAAATAACTGCTGTCTAACATCCCTTCAATTAACATCTCTTCACAAATCTCACCAACTCCCTCATGCAACGGTTTAAAGCTATAGGAGCACCATTTTGCCTAAGAATCGAAGGTGCAATATGTGTTTTCGATGGACACGACCTAACCTGTACTCACTATGCCTAATCCTAGCTCAGACCTAGAAGTAAGGGGTATATGTTATGGATAGAGTTGTGGTGCCTAAACCGAAGACACAACTAAATTTTGGTTGTAACTGACCCACCGGGTCGGTCACTAATCCATACATCGGTCAGCGACCAGCACCCCAGCCATCGATTCTTATCGTCTACAGCTTGTGTTGGGCTCTGATCCATGCTTCGATCGTAGATCCCTATGCTCACTCTGACTCCTGCATTAATCTCCATTTTCAGAAAGGTTGATAGAACTCCCACGCAATCCCTCCAAAATGCGTAACTATTGAGAGCAGCTGACTACGACGGGATAAAGCAACTGCAACCACCAAATTTCAAAAAATCAAACTAAAAATTCCAGAGCAATGCATCCAAAGTAGTCGGAGTGGCCTCCAACTTTTTTCTCTCACAGCTCTGATCTTGATCCATAAATAGAGGTTAATATGAGACCCTCAATATACACAAGTATTCTCCTTTCCTGTGCTTTTTCTTTCTGTTCTATTAATTTCTGATTTGAACATCGGAGAATTTCTATTGGAGTCAATTTTAATCAGAAACTTATTTTGCAAGTCTGATTGCCATCACCTTGCTGGATGCTACTTAAGTCCAATCTAAATCGGAGATCTATAATAACAATCATGAAATTAATTAATTAAATAATCTCGATGACGGCAATTTTTGGTTCCATTATAGCAGGAATTTTATTGAGAGCAATTCTAATTTCGCAGATCATGCCACCAGATATGACTGCATCTGAACTTGAAAAATTACCACCAAGCGTGTCATTCTTACTGGTATTCTTTACAGAAATTCTGAAGGTGAGGTCCCGCATGGTCAGGTGCCTTGATGATGTAGAAGCACGGGAATTCATGGAGGATGCACACTTGAAGGGATGGGTTGGCCATGGAAATATCCCGAAGTTTGCCAAAAGATTGTTTGAATGGGCTACAACTGCTGGCCATGCAAACATCCAAATGCTCGCCAAGAAGATCGCTCAAGTGGCATGTCAAGAAGTGCATCAAGTGCCATCATGAAAGTACTCTGCTTAAAAGGTGATTGACCAGACTAACCGTCAGTTGGTACTGGACCCAGCAGATGTGATTGCTTAGTCCTTAAATTAGCGTAAACCTAAAAAGGCCAAGTAATAGATGGGCATGATCACACCCTAAAACTTGAGGACACGATATCTTTCGTAGATCTGATCTATTATAAAATTAAAATATATTAATAATTAATTTAATTTATTAATTATAATTATTTATTAAAATATTAAATTATAAATTGATTATATTTATATTTTTAATTATTTGAGATTTCAAATTTTATTTAATTTATGATCTAAACATCAAAAAATTTAGATTATATACCGATTAAGCTTATATTTTCAACTATCAGAATCATATTCTGAATGACTGATCGGATGTTATGGAGAAAAAAAATAATCTATTAACATATTTTTTCTCTCAATAAGATTCGGATCAATTCTTCAAAAAATGATCCTATATAGTTTAAAATATAAATATTATCAATTTATAATTCAATATTTTTAATATTTGAATCATAAATTTATAAAATTTTAAATCTAACCAATCAAACAACTTCTAATGGTAGAGACATAAATCAAAATTTTATAATAATAGCTGTTCACTCACTTCATCATAATCACATCATGCCTCTTTAGTTAACAAACATTTGGAAGTAGATGATGTGATCCCATCATAAAAAAATATATATATATATATATATATCCAGATCAAAAATTCAAATTGGCTAGTCATCGAATGAAAGTGCCCACGAGGCACAAAAGAGAAACCCCAAAATTTGGTCATCTCCAAAACTTGCCGTATATAATTAATAACTCAAAATTAACGTTGTCTTATAGAGTAAATGATAGTGAGGCATCGATCGATAAACAAACCCTAAACTCTAGCAAAAGGATTGGGCTATGCTTGAGCCTCAACTAAACAACTATACGATATACGATCACCTCATTACTCAATCAGGGGTCTTTATGCAAGTGCCACGTAGGAAGGTAAATTGCGTGAAATAGTACCACCTCCTTAGGACAATTTTTCTTTCAGGAATCAGCTGAGCAGCTACCGACCAAAAATTTTATTGATAACATTAGAGCCTGGTACATCAAGATAACGATAGAGCTGAAACCTTATAAAATACATCACCAAATATCACAAAATAAATATTTAAAATTATATTTTCACACGGCGATCCTCCTTCCCACCTTCTCCAATGGCATATCAGTCCTGCACCAAGTGGGCTTAGTACATCATTCAGCTAGAAGGGGAACAATTTAACAATTCACAGCCACAAGCTCTCGGACCTAAGCCCAAAACCCATTAGTGTTATCTAGCCCCCGAGAAGGAGAAGATTAAACCATACAACATATAATTAGTCGGAGAGAAGAGAAAACACTGAGAGCAAATTATGAACTAGAAAATCTAAGTTGAACCAGTGGCACTAACAAGACATACTCCGGTTTGACTAGTAATATTTCAAAGAACATTTATTTATTAAATTTAACAATAGTAATATAGCAACACATTTCATCCATTCACCTTTATAAAATACTGGTGATAATTAATTAACCTAGTGGGCAGAATGGGCCTATCTATCCTCCAAAGCACCCGACAGAAAGCTCTAGCATGCATGTCATGCGGCAGAACGGGAGACGGACTGCAGCCTGCTATCATATGGTGACTTGCGGTTAAAAACATTACAAGGTCAGACATCTGTCAAGATTACTGCTATGCAATAAATTTTGCTGTCCATTAAGCATCATAAATGAATTCATGGTTGATAATAATTTAAACTTCACTGCGGCCTATATCTGAACATGGAAGACATATCATCAGACAAGGGAAAAGCCTATGAAAGATAAAGAGTATGTTCTGTTGTAGATGATTGCCGAGCAACCTGAGAATGACTCGACGCATATATACAACAAAAATAAGTAACCTTCAGTGGGCTGGATTCTTACAAGCCTTGAGGAATAATTCAATTAGTTTAAATGAATATTGAAATTCAGTCTGATGACCCATTTTAGGAAGCGTATGTCAAGTTCAACATAGTTGTGGGGTTATGCTTCCAAAAAAATTGAATTAGACCAATAGAAATGCTGTCAAGACCAGACCAACCAAGTAGAATCAAAGCCCACATGATTCAGACCTAACTCAATATTCCATGGACAGCTAGGTAATATGACCCAACCTTCCCCTTCTTTTAAAAGGAAAGAATATCTATGTTGGACCTTACCAATAACAGTCAAGCTCTTAGAAACATTAACTGGGCTACATCTAATTAGTAGCTAGCCAATTTCAAATAATCTAGTCCACCAAAATGAAACCAAAATCACAAGCATAGTAGCACAGGTATCGACTGCCAAAGATAGAGAACTTGCAAATACCAACGAAGCTTGCTGCATTCTAACTTTCAAGCCCTAGCTCTGATTCTAACTTTCAAGCCCTAGCTCTTATACACAATAAAAGTATAGCAAGTGCCATAAATCAATGGTGACTTGAATCAACCATAACAGTTACCATTTATTGATCAAGCATGCAAATATTACCATTATTAACACTGCATAAGTAGAATTTTCGACACAAATCAACCATGACATCTTCCACCTACAAACCAATCATGCACAAAGTACCATTATTAACATCACGAATAGAATCTTAGAACAAAATGTCCATATATGATTAAAAAAACCTGTCATCAAACAAGTCCAATTCTTCCATGATCAATTCACTTATTACTTTTTCTTTTCAATTTTCAACTAGGATAAGAAAGCAACATAAATCACCCTATCAGTATCTCAAGTAACTTCACAAAAACCAGAAGGACAAAGATTTTCCAGAAAAAGGTCCATAAAGGTTGAGATTTAATCTTTCTAGATTCTGTCTTTTTTAACTCTATGGGCAAATCATTCCTCGAAGAGCTTGAAAATAATCTTTAATTACTTGTCCATCTAGGACTTAGCCTCTTAAAGCTATGGAGAAGGTAAGCAATGACAAAATGCTTAATCTTCTCCATGTCATCACAACTTCACTAGACTAATCTCATGTTAGCTTTTAAATTCATTTAATAATAGGCAGCCCTCTCTCGCTAATACTTGGCTGAATAAGGATAGCCCATATCAAGTTATGCTTATGGTGTACCATAAATAGAAAGACATTGCTTTAACATATAGAATGGAAAAAACTTCCTCATGAGTCCAAAGGGGTAATCTATGGCTCGAGATTATATAGTCTAATTGATTTTAAGGTTTTGAGTTAATCTTGTTGACTTTAAAGTTGTTACCCCTTGAACCTAGTATCCGGATCATGCACGCGATGGCTGCACACTCCCTAGGACAAGCTTGAAAGAATATGCAAGGCCTTAAAATTCATTACAGTCTCAAATTTTTATGAACACTATTGATCTCAGTTTATAACAAATATTTCACATTAACAAATATCAAACCTTATATAATTTATAACACTCGATCATCCAACTGATATTGATGATGTTCTAACTAATTAATTCTGTCAAATTAAGATCCTAACTTATCCAAGTACAAGCATCCTGTAACTTTAAAAAAGAAAAGAAAAAAATTGTAAGCTTTACTGTCTAGTAAGAATCTCCGCACATCCATACCAATAAAATAATATAATTTAAAAATAACAATAAGTAATAAAGCATGATATCTCATATCAAATATTCAAAATATCACAAATATCTATATGAATAGGTATTAAATATCTATTTTATCAAAAGAAGTGTGTCATCGTATGCCAATAAGTGAAATTTTTTATTCAACAATAGTTTTATGTCTTGTTATCTATTTCTCTTTTATAATTTCAGATTTCTTAATTCTTTTTTATTTTAGCATTGGACTAACCAAGATCACACTACAAGAAATCTGATTTTAGCGATAAAATTTTGTTGTAAATAAGTATATTTTATGATGAAAAAAAATTATTACCAAAATTAAGTATTTACGATGAAAAAAAATTTCAGCACAAAAGTTAAATCTTTTGTAACGAAATTATAATTTTCATTGCTAGAAGTAAATCTTTAACGACCAAATTTTTTTCATCACTAGAGTTTTATTTTTTACGATGAAATAAATTTTTCATCGTCAAAATAAATTATTTACGATGAAACAAAATTTTCATCACTAAAAATTAAATTATTTAAAATGAAATAATTTTTGTTGCAAAAAAATATAGTTTTTGCTATAAAATTTTTTATAGTTGGCGATGAAAATATTTTATCGCTAAATGTTATTTTGTTGAAAAAATTTTGAATCTTTTGCGATGAAATTTTAATTTTCGTTGCTAAAAATATATTTTTAATGATGAATTTTTTTCATCACTAAAATTTTTATTTTTTTGTAACAAAATAAATTTTTCATTACAAAATAAATTATTTACAATGAAATAATTTTCATCACTAAAAGTAATTATTTACGATGAAAAAATTTTCATTGTAAAAAATATAGTTTATGTGATAAAATTTTTATATTTGGCGATGAAATTGTTTCGTCGCTAAAGATTATTTGTTGGAAAAAAAATGTTGTTTAGGATAAAATTTTGCCCAAAATGCCTGATCTCCCTTTCGCTGTCCCACACCATCGAGTACGCCGCTCCTCCCCGATCAAGCTCACTGTCGGCCATCGTCCTCTCTCTCCGATCGAGCGCGCCATCGATCAGGTTGAAGCCCTCCCCAATCGGCGTCCTCCCTCCACACCACCGCATCGATCGAATTGCCCGTCTCTCTCACGCTCTCTCACGCCACCGCCATCGGTCGTCGTCCTCCTCCCTAATCGAGCTCGCCACCGACCGTCGTCCTTCCTCTCTGATCGAGCATGCCACCGGTTGGGTTGAAGCCCTCTCCGATCGGCGTCCTCCCTCCACGCCACCGCACTGACCGAATTGCCTGTCTCTCTCTCGCTCTCTCATGCCGCCACTATCGATCGTCATCCTCCCTCCCTGGTCGAGCTCACCACCGACTGTCGTCCTCCCTCTCCGATCGAGCATGCCACCGGTTGGATTGAAGCCCTCCACACCACCGCACTACCCGAATCGAGGCCACCGCCGTCGTCTTCCCTCCACGCCATCGTGCCGGTCGAATCGAGGCCACCACCATCATCCTCCCTCCACCACCACTGTCATCTTCCTCCCCGATTTCTCTCTCTCCCTCCCTCACTTTCTCTCTCTCTCCTCTCTCCCTCTCTTACGGTTGTTGCTTCCCCTAGGGCCATCATCGTCGCTCCATCTCCATTACCGTCGCCGCCCGCCGTCGCCGTCGCCACTATCGCGCTACCATCACCATCCACCGAGCCGTAATCTCTCAGGTATATACGGGTCTCTGGCTCTCTCTGGCTATGTCTCTCTCTGGCTCTCTCTCTCTCACAATCCACCTGTAGGTCGTCACCGTTGACGCACCACCATCACCATGCCGCCGTCGCTGCATAGCCACCGGCATCTGCTTATCTCGGTACCCATCTCTCTCTCTGTGTGTATGGGATTTACAGGAGAGTTGGAAGATCAGGCCATAATTTTATTTTTATAATTTTATAATTTTTAATTTTGTTCTCCTTTTTAATTGATTTTAGTCGTTAGGTATGATTATTGTTGCTCTACTCTGAAGCATAGTTCATGATCTAAAATAGTTTAAAATAAAATAGTTATAATACTAATATATTAATTGTAGCATAACAAATTTATAAACCTTAGAATTTTTATTTGAGGATAGCGTGCATGAACCAATATTTGTCCTTTAATGAAAAAAATATTGATGCTGTATACACTATCCTCGAATTGTCCTTGTAGATAATTTGGATACGTGAGTGAATTTTATATTGCATACCATGTACTTCTATATCAGAGAGTTTTGTCGGTATTTTCGATCATGTTCTCTGAATACATAGCATAATTTTAGTGTTTGTGTATCTGGAGAACTACACCGAAATGCTGTCAAAATATTTTTGATGTAGAAGATATGTATTGCAATATTAAATTCTTACGTTCCTGAATGTGATAGGACCATCACCCTATAAGTAGGGGATATAAGGCATTAGTCAACTATTATTACATAAGATTGATTGTATAATTTGCATCATAAACGTGTAGGCATGGATTCTGGTTGGATGTCATTGCGTGATAAGTTCTGTCTCGAGTATATTGCGAGTGTGACGTCTTTCATGAATGTGGCATCCAATCACACCAGAGAAGATGGAAAAGCTCGTTGTCCATGTCGTCGATGTCGGAATTTATTTAGTATACCTTATTGAATATTCAAAATCATTTATACGAACATGATATAGATGTGACTTATAAGAATAGACTTGTCATGGTGAAGATTTATCGATTAGCTCGAGCATGTTGCCTAGGAGTCCCACAAATACGTCGTCAGTAGGTAGATCATTCAGTCATGAAAGGCAAACACTTGATGCAGAAGATAGAAAATTTGGAGGATCTCCATTCAGAGTTATTTGAAGCAAATGTGGAAGTGAGATCAGAACATCAGCATCTCATTCTGAGACAAGAAGCTGAGGAGGACAGTAACATGCCTGTGAATGATAGATTCGAGCATCTATTAAGAGATGCGCAAAGCGATATTTATCCTGATTGTAAGAAGTACTCTCTGTTGTCTGCCGTAATAAAGTTATTACATATGAAGACACTGGATAAGTGGTCAAACAACTCATTTAATTGGTTGCTCAAATTTTTGAAAGACCTGCTACTTGAGAGAGAGTTACTTCCGTCAGTCATTACGAAGCCAAAAAATATTGAAAGGACTCAGGTTGGGAGTTGATGATTTAGGCCTACGCTGCAAAAAGATACATGTATTCTGAATGATTGTATTCTATTCAAAAGGACAAAAAAGATCTACAAGCATGTTCGATTTTTTTTGTTATATACATCCATTGGTAGATGATATATATTCATTTCATAAATTTTCATATGCAGGAACACAGCAGCGATGCGCAGTGCGTGGTTCTAATAGGGGCCTCATTTTGGAGAAATACGTGCATACACACAATGAAAAATCGAAAGAATAGATATTTTGGGATCATCCAGTTGGCACAGAGGCTAGTATAGTTGCAAACGAGATCAGTCTGTATATGTGGAATTATTTTTATGGGCCGTCGAAAGTTTCAAGCATGTAGCCCCTCGATATCGCGATGCCCTAGTCTCTTACATCAAGGTAAGAATTAACTTCGAATGTCTTGCATATCATTACATGATCCATATTATTTTTGTTATATAGATAATTCTTTATTACATGAATAATTCTATATCTTTGCTTTTGTTATAATGAATGTTCATATGTGTAGGATAATATTGACTTCGAAGATTGCATCGATGAACAAGTGACGGCATGTATTTCAAAATGACTGCAAATTGACACAGAGATCGATGATGTAGGCTTTATAAATACTGCAATGAGCTGCAAGCGAAAGAGATTGACCCTGTGACCCAGCCTTATAAAAATTGAGCTAGGTCTAGTGATGATTGGCGGTGGTTATGCGAGCATTTTGAGAGTGAGGTATTTCAGGTATGTTTAGTGTTTCAAATTATTTTGATATTGTTATATCTTTATTTGTTATAATTATATATATTTTTTAACGACGATCAGAGGCGAATAAGGTGAATAGGAGTAAGATTGATTCTATTCACATGCAAAGAAGTGCCTCTTTTGCACAGAGAATGAAGAGGATGGTATATAACTATATTTGTAATTGTACTCTGTAAGTTCTTATTAAATATTTAAGTTACTTTGATGTCTTTTTTCTTCTTTTCTTTTATTTGAATAGGCACTATCCGGGGTTGATGCCTATGGTAAATTCTATCAAAACAAGAGTGGCGAGTTTGTGACCGAGGAGGCGAGACAGCATCATGTAAGTATGGTACTACATTTTAAATATTTTTAAAGGCTTTGAAATAAATTTATGATGTTATTTGGTCTATTATGAAGGAAAAATGTTACAATTGAAACAACAGACGATGAGGGAGGTTGGATCTAACAGCGATACTGGATCGTAGTCGGTTTGTTTGATGACAGATGATGTGATCCTGGATGCCATCCTCGGGTGGCAGCTAGGATCTGTGCATAGCATACGATCAAAAAAATCCCACAGTTCGTCATCCGAACGGTCTGATGATACCTTGGTACCAGAGGCAGTTAGGACATCGATGAGCATGATGTATGATCAAATTATTTACTGGATGAATCGTAGTCAGATGCTCGAGAGGAGAGTGACTGCGATGGCGGGATGGCTCGGTATCGATGCCTCTGAGTTAGCACTTCATAGCCGCATGATACCGCCTCTGCACAGCCATCGTGACACATATCGGGCCAAGGATCGACGCCTAGAGGAGGGAACGAGGCCAACGACTCTGATGATACATAGTTTATAGTTTTTTAAATTTAAATGGTATATGAACTTATACTTTTGTATATGACAATGATGGCTATGAAACTTATTGCTATTTGGAATTGCTATTTGGAATATAAATATTTTTATTATATTCATATATTTTTATATAAAATATGTTTGATCTGATAAAAATTTATATTTAAATAGGTGCTTTCACGATAAAAAATAAAAATATTTTATTTCATCTATAATTT
>KE505371.1:364988-379207 GCA_000441515.1 Elaeis oleifera
TACTTTGATCGATAAAAGAGGATTTATCACGTAATTCTTAAACTGTTTCGTGATCAAACGATATGCTATTATTAAGATGATAGCGATATCAAGTGTAGGTCGTTATGTGTCATATGCATTGGTTGTCTTCGTAATTAAATGGTGTAGAGACACTGATATGGCATGCAAGTGAGGTGTAAGAGTACATCATCACTGAATGTGACCAATTACAGAGCACTCTACTGTCAAAAATAGCTCGGAGGGGTATGGGTATAAGTGCCCTTTTGACCTGAGATCATCATGGTGACTTGCAAGCAACTCACTGTACTTTGATGTCGGACTATCTGAATTTTTAATTCAGTGACGGAAGGTTTCTGGGTGCAGTCAAATACTTATCAAGTCAGTGTGTAAGTCAAGATCGAATTGACCCCTCCAAATAAGTAAGAGTTAATGCATCAATGTATTTAATTAATAAAATCTGAGCTCAGATAATCCATGTGATGGATTGAAAGATTGAAATATAATGTGGATGACTTATCTAGGGTTGATAGTTAAATCCTAGATCGTCCTAGAGCATTAGGATCAAAGGAATGAATTATACGGTAACCATATGCTAGTAGGTTCTTGAATATTGCTTCGCCATCATTCGACCTATCTGGACGTCGGATTTCATTGCTAGATGGTTTCATTGATTGGTTCAAAAATCTGTTTCTATGCTATCGGTTTAGGTTCAAACTTACGGAGTCACACTCAAAAGAAGTTTCTGACTGATTATGTGGCTGATCAACGATTGAGAATCATTTAAGGGTTTAGTCGTCAATTCGATTGATGATTAACCTTATGCAAAAGTTATAATGAATTTATTCGCTAAGTGTTAGTGAATTAATAGAGAATTAATTAGTAATTAGATTACTGATTAGCTCAATTTGATTGAGCAAAGAGGATTAGATAAAATCTAATTGAATTTGATTTAATTAGGTTTGATCCGATTAGGTTATGAGATGACCTAATCGCTAAGGAAGAATTATCTCTGATTTGATCAAGACTTTGGTTCAATTAATTTCTAATTAGATTAGAATTTGATAAAGAATTTATGAATCTGATTAGATTGAGTTTCATCTATCTATTGGGCCTAACTAAATGTGATTTGATTTGGAGTCAAATAAGGAACCAAGAGTCCATAAAAAATTGGACTCTTCTTCCCATGCGCCACACAAATTTTGGATGCCCACCTTCCTCACATTAAAATATTTTGCATGAGATTTTTTCACGCCAATAACATCTAATGTCGCCCCTTTTCTCAACAACAAAGATGGTTAGATTTTAATAAAGAAATATTTGAAATTTGATTTCAAAAATATTCTTATCTTGATGAGATTGGATCTCATCCAACCACCTCCATGCCACACCTTGGATTCTCTTTATTTTGCGTGACAAAAGAGAGGAATTCATCATGAAAATCAGATGAAAATCTGATTTATCATGAAAGCAAGATGGTTGGGGTGTTCCATATTTATTTGGCCTGGGTTTTGTGAGAAGGTGGCGACAACACATGTTAGAGTCCAACTTTTCTTGGACTCTTCAAACCCAACCATCCTTCATGCCAAATAAAGGGTTATTTCTTTTGTGCATGTAAGAGAGAGATAAAAAAGAGGTCTTCATGGTGGGAATTTAGGGTGTGGCATCTTGGTGTGAAAAAAAAGAGGAGAGCCCTCTTCTCTTTGGTGAGCTAAACATTGAAACCCTAGGATTTGTTCCTAAGGGTTTGGGAAGAGAGAAAAGAAGAGAGAAGTGCGTCTCCTCTCCATACTTCTTCGTCATCCTCATCTCCTCTAAATGTCCTTCTTTAACCTCTAAAAAATTTCGAGAGATTTGAAGAAAAATTCAGATCAGTCAACAAGACGGTCTTCACGTGAGCTAGTACTCCGAGGAGACCGATCAGATCGAAGCTTCAAGTGGACTTCCATAGAGGTCGGACATGTATACGGTTGTGAGCAACCAGCGAGGATCCTCTTTACCACATCTCTCAACAGTGATGATTATCGATCTGTGCTCAGGTATTGAGTTCTGAACTCAGATTAGAAGTAGATTTGATCTACTATTCTCATGTATGTATACAGATTTTATCTTCTAATTTTTTCATATTTTATATGTCATATATCATATCATAGATCTTAGGGTAGGTTGATTTATTGATCTAATCATATGCATATTAGATTAATATGATTAATCTAGTTACTTTTTGCTACGATTTGTTTAAAAATTTTGAAATACATGCATGAAATCATCTACATTTTCCAACATAAATAATACATTAACAATTTTATCATGGTTGTTTTAGGTACCAATGATGATACGGAGTAACTATTCAGATGAATTAATTGCTATTGCTAGAGGTCCTAACAATATTTTAAATGGATATAATGGTTTCATCATTAATGGATTTAAATTTCATACAAAAGAATGTGAAAAATTTAGAAAAATCTAGAATAGTGGCATCATGGTAGAAGTAGATGGAAAGAGTTATTATGGTGTACTTACAGATATTTTTGAGTTAGATTATTATAAAATTTAAAGTTGTATTATTTCGATATAATTGGATGGATATAAACTCCCCAAGGAGCCTAAAACAAGATACGAATGGATTTACATTAGTAAGTTTTTCAAGGCTGATACATCTGGTGTTTATTAAAGGATGATTCATTTATTTTTTCATCTCAAGCTCAACAAGTTTTTTTTGTACAAGAGTTGAAAGATAAAGAATGGGCTGTTATGGTGAGAATGAAACCTCGAGACTTGTATGATATGGGAAAGGGGTTAGAAGTAGAGGATGATGAGACTTATATGTAGTGTATGCCTTATCATTTTATATTGACTAATGATCTAAATGCTACAAGCTTGGTTAGGATGGATATTGAAGGAGAAAATATTGATTGATTTTGAATTGGTAAGAGATTTAAGATGTGTACATTTATTATATATTCATGTTCGTTTAATAGATTTTGCTTCTTATTAGCAATTTAATCAATATTGTATTTATAATTTTATAACTTACATTATCTGATTTTTGTTCTATTTGTGAATATTAGGTGACATCATGCCTCGACGTAGATGATCCCTGCAGTTTGAGGCCGGTCCTTCATCATTCCCACAGTCAAGGCAGCCCCACAGTCTGAGGCCAATCTTTCGTCATTCCCACGGTCAAGGTAGCCCCAGCAGTATGAGGCCGGTCCTTCGTCATTTCCACAGTAGTCCAATGCCGATCCTTTTGAGTCACAGCCGGATTCTCCTGCTGAGGAGAATCCTATTATGGATGAGATACATATACATGGTATTTAATAGAAGTATTATATATTCATGACTATTAAGACTTGAGTATTAATTTTTGTTAGGTGATTCTTAATATTAATTCTCATTTTGTTTTATTATAGATGCATTCGAGAGAGCACGTATTAGACGTGGACCCACACGTGCTAGGGATATTTGGCACTTACCTGAGGGTGAGAGGGTTGTCATTGGTGCAATCAGATGGGACAGCCTGTCAACAAGGCGGCTAGATTGTTGACGAGCTTCTTAGGTACTGTAGCATGGAAGGTCAGCTTTGTCCTTTGAATTATGCTAGATGGAATGATATGCCTCATGCATATAAGCTTGAGATTTTATGATTAGTAGAGGTAAAAGATGATTTAATAATTTATGTTAATTTGTTTATAATTATTTAATTATGTTGTTTAATAATTAAATATCTTTCATTACTTTATTGTAAAGCAAATTTGTAATCCCTCCATATAGCTATGAATGGATACTGAAGTCCGTCAATCGAAAATGGAAAGAATTTAAGACAATGCTAAAGAGGAACTATAAGAGAGAGGGTTTGGTGGAGGACGATGTTGCTCGTATTTGTCCTCCTGATGTAGATCTTCATCGGTGGAGGGAGCTTGTCCATTATTGGTTCTCTGAGAAGGGATATGTAATTGTATACATTCATCAGATATCTTATGTTCTGTTGATTACTAACATAGATAATTTACAAACATATACAAGATATATTGCTTTGTTTTCTTTATTTTGTAAACATATTCTGCTATTGGTAGAGCTGTATGAGTAACTCAGTCTGTTTTTCATACATCAGGGTCCAAGAGCTATGCGCAATGTAGATAAGAATATGTATATTTCTTTTGTAATATTTAGCATATTACAAACTTTTTTAGATAAATTTAATGTATATACATTCCTTATTCTACTTACTGAAACTGTGTATCATGTATCACATATCATGTATCATGATACCTATAAGTTTATTAAAACTCTTATAGTTTGTCAATTGAAATTTATGGATCATATATTTTATAAATTTATATTTTTGTTGATAGGTGAGCATGGGAGGGAGCCCGGTCAGGTGGAATTTTATAGGATGATTTATGTTCATCGAGATGGTCATTTTGTTACTGATGAGTCGAGAGATATATTTATATGAATTTATAATCATTTAGTTCAACGATTCATAGTTTATTTTAATTATAAAAGTAATATATATTTTGTCTTGAATATAGGAGAGAGCTTCATCTCTTATTGCAGAGCATGTCAGTGAGTCCTCAGCATCTAAGGAGGCCAATCGTGTCGAGGCCCAGGTGTTGATAGAGTTGCTGGGACTAGATCGCTTTAGTCGAGTGAGGCGATATGGAGTTGGAGTAACCCCCACTCAGTTATCTGATATACATCGATACACTCAGGGTGCTAGAGAGAGCTCTAGCAATGCAAATATTTCTATGCTCGAGGCTTGGATGGAGGCACAGATTGAGCAGTAGATGGAGGCACAGGTGGAGGCATGAATTGAGGAGCAGCTACAGGCGCGGGTGCAGGTGTAGATGCTGGCGCGGGTGCAAGCACAGGTGCAAGTGATAAGATAGAATTATGATACTATGATATCCTCCTTGAAGACTCAGATTGATCAGTTGACATCTACATTGTAGACATTTGTGGACTCTTCGAGGATACATATCTTACTATATTTACAAGTATTTATATACTTAATCATTTGATTTATGTTATATTTTTTGTATTCTCAATACTGAAGTTTTTATATATTTGTTGTAGGCTCCGGGTGGTTCCAGCAGTCATGGAGTCGATGACGATCATGCTTCTATGGATGATTGATAGCCTGACACCTCTATATCTCTTTTGAGTTTTATAGTTTTTTTTCTTTCTTCTTTTTAGTTGTGGATCATAATGTCCTGAACATGATCAACAGTGTAATTATAATATTGTTATGTGATATGGAATGTTATTATGACTTTATGTTGGTATTTGAATTTTGTTATAATGAGACAGATTTATTTTGAGAACTCATTTCTGAAATCTTGTTGACCTGGACCTCTAATTGTTTATTTTCCATTCTCAGGTGATAAGGGACTTCATGTGTTTTGTTGCTGTTCGATTCGGTCGAGATTGGAGAGAGAGTGACTGAGCCTCAGGCAGAGATGTTGGTGCTGGAGTGATCTGCAAAATAAGTTCGAACTGAAAATTTTCGCTCCGACGAAGATCCTCTGATGCTCAAGTCAGATTTAGAGAACAAAGAGAGCAGTAACAAGTTCTTTGAGAGGGGTTGCTTATCTTGATCATCGGGACTTTAGTTGTTTATATAGAATGTTGTCAAACAGCTGGTCGAACAGCTGTAAGATCGTGTGATTTCGAGATTGCAGGGCCATTGAACATACCATTACGGATGAGATATTTTAGCTTTTGATCATTCCCATAAAATCAGGGGATATGGTTATCTCTGAACTCATCTACTCGAGGTGGACAGTTATTAGACACGTTAAGAAATGAGTTGGTCGAGGTAACGGGGACAGCTCATATGCTCATATGCCAGGAAGACCACATGGCAGGCAATAAGTTAGTAGCTCAGCTCTGCATACCTCTGCTCTGCTCTTAGGTCGGCAGCCGCTATAATAGCTCGATGGTCTGAGGAATCCCATGAGAACATGCTGATCCGAGGTATTCACGTTATCACCGTAACACTATTCCGCTATTCTTGAGTCTGAGGATCAGACAAAAAGAGTACCTCAAAAATTGTACCTCGGATCAGGGGATGCGTGTGCTCATACTTTCTTTTGGGCCCCAGCATTTAAGGTGATGCTGTCAGCTTGATTGGTGGAAGCATGCAGTGAATGATTGTGATTGATGGGACCACATAACCGATGGTTTTCTCGAGAATTGAGCTTCTCCAGATGGTGGTTTTTGTCTTCACCCTTGCCTTCTTTTAAATCTACCCCTCGAGTGTATAGAAAGACAACCGCAAGACTTTTCTCAGGTGTGTGGAAAGACAACCGCAAGACTTTTCTACTCCAAACTTTTGCTGTGACTCTTAATGATTCTCAGAGATAAGATGGATCTAGAGCATTTGAGAAAGCTCGAGCTGGTGCTGGCCAGGAAGAGGCAGACAAAGGTTCTGCCTGTCGATCCCTCGATCCCGTCAGGTGGTGATGTGAGGTTTTCAACCGTTGAATCGATTGCTGTGGCCATCAGGGATGAGAATCCTCCCTCAATCAGTGAGCCGATGGTTACCTCATCAGAAGTCATGGTGAAATCTCCATTGGAAGGGATTCCGATAGAAGAGAGATCGATGGAGAAGGTGCAATTGATGGGCTCGGTCGACCGCCCTGAGGTGGTCTCGATAGTGGCCAAGCAGGTAGAAAATGCAGGTGATCATTCTGAGGAGGCTTCGATGATGGTGAAGAAATTGGAGAGCCTTTGGAATGGGTGCTCTCACTTCAATGCCTCCCCCATCTATGCCGATCGTAACATAGATGGGACTTCGCAGCCGGTGCCTTTGCTCCATCTGCAGCAGAAATCTCAAATCTGCGGTGAAACTTTGGGAAACTTCTTTCTCCTATTGAGAAGCTGCACATTAGCGGGCCCAACAACAAATAGTGGGTGCTTTGAGATCTCTTGCCCAGGAAGAGTGTCTTCAGATCTCTTCTCTTAGCCTTTCGTGACTTGTAGCACCTAATGATTGCATGCCAATTTGTACAGGTCAGGTATTATTTAGTCAGTTTATTGGCTCTACCCCTGAAGCCTCCATAGAACTTACTGCAGCGAGGGAGGAGATTGACTCGCTGAGATATCACTTGGGGTAGGCAGAGTCGACCAATTTCGAGTTGGTCAAAGAAGCCAACTCTTTCGAAGAGACTCTCCGAGAAGCTCAAGAAATGGTTGATCGTCAGGACAACGAGCTGAGGAGGACCAAGAAGGAGATTGAAGACCTCGAGCGACAGAGATCTAAAGCTGAAAGAAGGATTGAAGATCTCATGAGACAAAGGTCTAAAGCTGAAAGAAACTGCCACCGAACCCATGATGATGTAGAGCATCTGAGGAGGATGCTCGAAGGAAAAGGGCCGAGATTATATCCCCTCAGAAGTTCATTCTCGAAGGAGTTCCAGCAGAAGCTCAGCTAAGAGGGCTAGGACCTTAGAAAGAGCAAGGTGCAAGGAAGAACACCTCTGAGGGGTGAAGCTCTACTTCTAAAGGGTCCAAGCATCCCCAGAGCCGCTTGTCGAGCTTCAGGAAGCTTCGCCAGAAGCAGGGCACTTGAAGAAGAAGTTGGAGGAAAAAGAGAGAGCCAAAGTCTTCTCTGGCATCGACTCATAGATCAGGAGCTTTTAACTATGAATGTCGAAAGAAGGAAAGCTGATTGGTGAAAAAGAGAGCCAAGATCATAAACCAGGCTTGCAAGATGGCATTCTCCATGGGCTTCGAAAGGTGTAAGATAATAGCTCAGGCATATCTTCCTGCTAACAATGCCGAGCTTTTATGAGTCAATTTCTTAGATGAAAGCTTGAAGGTTGTGATGGCGGATAGCATATAGAGATTTGCAAGAGCATCTCGTTATTTCGCTGAAGCAATAAAATCGATGCTGCCATCCAGACTGAAGAGGCTGCTGATGTTAAGGAAGGCTGTTCCGAAGCATGTCCTGATGGGGTTCCAAGGTAGTGACTTGTATTTCTTTTTCTTTTTTTCTCTTATGTAATCTGAGCTTTGTAATCATTTTAATATGAATGAATAAAGTTCATTTTATTGCTAGTGCTCGTAGTGTTTGAATGGATTAGTGCAAATTACATTCTAAACTGAATTAGTCAAATTTTGATTTGTATTAACTAATAATTTAACTGTAATCATAAAATATGATCTAAGCTATAATTCAACAAATAAATAACCTGAGCAACATTTTGAGTAGAGCATGGCTCGAGCCACAATCTGAGCTGTAATCCGAGCAATATAGTTCATACCTATTGTACAGGTGTTAGAAGAGTTAGAATTCAAATCATCTCCATGTGGTAGGTACCATCGCACATTCTCGCACGACTCTTCGAAAGTGACGCAGAGTATGATTCACCTATCGCTGGCATTAACTACCATATCGACGGTAGGAGTTACATCCAATCAAGGACTACCACACATTGAATGTCTGCTCCTAATCCATTGACTCATGCCTAGAATAATCAATGCTCTAGAAGAAAGCATCGCTTAGTGATAATTTGAACTCTGGGGCTATTTAAAACCTCAGATGAGACTGGGCGTAGGCTTTTAGGGTTCACCCTTATCTCTTTTCATCACAAGTCTTCCTCTTCTACCGACTGTCGCTTCCAAACTTCTTCCTGCAAGGGAGATGGCCCTTAGAGACTCTAATTTTGCTCCACTGGGATTTAAGTCCAAGTTGACAAAAAGGGATGTGATATTGCTTTACGAGCAGTTTCAAATCCTCCAAAGTTCCAGCTGAAAATTTCAGGGCCGAATGATCGAGTTTGCCACCCTCCCCCAAGCCGGATGAGTCTCTACGAGGAATATTTTTGGGTTGGGCTAAGGCTTCCTCTCCACCCCTTCTTCGTGGCTCTTCTTCAACACCTCGAGATGTCGTCCTATTCTATAGTCCCAAACTCTTGGTGACATATCAGTGGATTCACCACAGCATGCATGTTGGTTGGGATCGATCCTAGCATTGCACTTTTTCTCTCCTTCTTTAACCTCAAAAGGCATTCAGATTCATGTGGGTGGTGGTATGTGTCGACACAAAGGAAGAAGAATATCCATCCGCTGATACAAGATGCTTCTACCACTATCCATGATTGGAAGGAGTGGTTCCTCTTTGTCTCCTAGAGTCTGGTGAGGACTTGGAGTTCGTTGCTTGGGGTGAACCCCAAGAGGCCGTGCTAAAGGAGCCACTTTTGAATCAGAGCCAAAGGGAGGAGGCGAAAGTTTTACATAACTTCAAGATTCCAATGCTCAAAGAGCTTCTATTAGTGCAGATGCTATTTAATATCGGCATCAGCCAGGCAGCCCCTCAAGGTACGCATGGGTCACCTGTCTCAAGGATGCGTGTTCATTTCTGCTTTACTCCAACACTAACCATTTGGTTGCCTTGGCTGCAAAAATAGTTGCAGAGATGGACCCGAATAAGATGAAAAAATAGAGAAGACTCATAAAAGATAGCTGATCTTGTGGATGGTCGGAGCACCCGTATCAAGGTTATGCACCCTCGCCCCCGTGCTGCCAGCTCCTGGGTCTGAAGACCCTGAGCTTCCTCGTGCTAACAACTTCAGAATCATGCGGATCTATCCTAGCTCGACTTCACCGACTTTTGATGGGGATCGAAGAAGCCAAACCAATCGATCCATAAAGGAGGCAGTTTTGAGCCTACTGATCTCAGAGGAGTTAATTTTGAGCTCGCCAGCTCCTTTCGTCACTACATTCTTCCCGAAAGATGAGCCGACCAATGAGGCTGGGACTTCTGGGGCCATGCCAGCTACACTGAAGCTCGAGGCTTCGGCCTTAGAGAACTATTAGCTGGTGCACGAGCTATTTATCTGAATGCTCCTCCTAGCTGATGCAACCAATCTACTAGCTGACCCATGTAGGGAGGTGTGAAGAAAGGCCGTGGAGAGCTTCATCCGAGTGGGTTTGAGTTTTTGTAGTTTTGTTTACTTTAAACATTCACTTATCATGTGCACTGAAAAGAGATTTTTCTTGATAGCTCATCCATTATCTAAATGGGTATATGGAGAGCTGCTGCAATCTTTCGGCTGAGGTGAGGAAGCACCAAGCCGATGCCGAGATGCTCAAGGGCACCAAGGACAAAGTTGTGAGGGAGGCTAAAGGGGCCTCCCTGAGGGCCGATGCCATTGAAAGGAGAGTTGAAGATGCTGAAGTAGCATTAAGAGGAGCTGTCGAGGAGAATTTTCGACTGCTGAAAAAACTAAGGAGCTTGAAACTCAGCTAGAGGTGGCAGATAAGAAGGCAGTAGAGGCCACTTCCAGGGCTGTTGTGGACTTTCGAACATCAGTGAAATACAAGGATGAGAAGGTTAAGTTTTCTGCTGATGTCTATGTTGGTGGGAAGCAGCTGGTCCAGGACAGGGTTGCTGCTAAGTATCCAGAGCTAAATCTAAATTTTTTGGATGAGCTTTGGGAACCCACTATAGTCGATGTACCTATGACGGACACTCCAGCTCCAGGCACTCCCTCTTAGGCTTTTACCTTTCTTCCTTTTTTTTCGTATCCAGACCTTCCAAGGTCTCTGTAAAAACTCTTATTGTAAATATTTTATAGAAAATGAATGAATAGAATCTGTTCTTCTTCTTACTTCTCGCCTTTCATTTGTGATCACACACTCTTATTTAGCATGCAGGCGGATTTAGGACACTAGGCTTTATAGTGAACTTGGAGAAAGTAGGAGTGTTCCGAGCAAAGGAACACCAATGGTAGCTAGGTTAGTTTTGAATTAGGCTTGATCAAAGATCACTGAGGCCTAGGCTGATTGAAGGTAATTATTTGTGTTTGTCGATCTGAGGTAATTGTTTGGGTGGCATCTTTATCTCACCTCTTTTAATGTGGATAGTCATTGGGAACAATGCTTGCTCACTCTTCCGATAGGATAATACCTGAGAAAGAATGTAAGACTTATAGGAGTACGCCATGCCTGTAGGAAAATGTCATGAAGCCATACCCTGATTCATGAGGCATCGCTTGAATTTATTCTAGCAGGTGGAAAACACACCATTTACCACCTAATAAATAGCTATATTCCTTCAAGCCGTCGATTGGCGATTGACGCAAGCACTAACTTCTATAAATAGGAGTTGAAAGCCTTGGGGCTGAAAAATAGTTGAACCCTACCTTTCATCTTTCTCACCTTACAGAAATTTTTTTTATTTTCTTCCCTTGGCCACGATGACACCACCTCTGCATCCACCCCTGTCAGCGATCAAGGCCAGGGTAAAGCAATGGAGGGCTCTGTGAGAGTGACCCGGGAGAGAGCAAGAACCAGATGCACTGGTCTGTCTTCCTCTCATAGGGTGCCCTCCAACTCTCAGATCCCATCACTTTCTGAGAGTGGACATACCCCCCAGTTTGGATCGATTCTGCCTGGTGTCCGAACATGCTGTGCCGAAGAGTCTTGAGCCTCTGTGGAGTTTGAGTAGACTGTCAACATCACTGCTGGTGGCTTTATCCTCGACTTCGAGGACTGTAAGGCCCGTTTGCTACAGATCATGCCATATCTGGAGCTCCAATTCCTCCAATATGAAAATTGCAATGAAGAGGCGGGGGACTTCTCATCGGATGAGGACTGAACATCTTCATCTTGTTTTGCTTTTCCCTTTTCTTCCTTTTTTTTTGATAAGGTGGCGCTTTAGACGCCATCTGTTTCTTATAAATATTCAAATGAATGAAAAGAGGTTCTCTTCCATAGCGCTTTTATTTCTTTGTTCATGCTTGCATATTTTTGCTTTGCACATAGAGGTCAATTTCGACCTAAGGCACTTAGAATTATTTCAATATGACTCAATTTTGACCTTAGGAATTTAGATGAACTCATTCTAATTTAAGAGAAATAAAATAACCTCAAACAAACTTTAATGGAAATGGTTTCGACCAAAAGGGACTTTGGTTCTGAACAGAAGAACCTCAGTAGTTGCTAGGTCAATCTCAAATTGTTTTGAGTCATGGCTGATCAAAAGCAAATATCTGAATGGCATCTTTGCTTTGCTCATTGATGTGAGAGGCATCTCTGCCTTGCTTACTGATGCGAGTGGCATTTTTGTCTTGTTGATGTGAGCGGTATTTTTACTCTACTCGTAATGTGAGAGGCAGCGTGTGCTCAGCTCATCTTATGAGCAGCAGCATGTGTACTTATCGTCTTCATGCAAGAGGCAACATGTGCTCAGCTCATCTTACGAACGGCAGCATGTGTACTTCTCGTAATGTGAGAGGCAGCATGTGCTCAGCTCATTTTGTGAGCGGTAGCGTGTGCACTAATGCGAGAGGCATCTTGTGCTCAACTCATTTTGTGAGCGATAACGTGTGCACTACTCGTCTTCATACGAGAGGTAGCGTGTACTCAGCTCATCTTGTGAGTGACAACGTGTGCACTTCTCATAATCCGAGAGGCAATGTATGCTCAGCTCATCTTGTGAACGGCAGGATGTACACTACTCGTCTTCATGCGAGGGGCAGCATGTGCTCAGCTCATCTTGTGAGTGGTAGCGTGTGTACTTCTTATAATGCTAGAGGTAGCATATGCTCTGCTCATCTTATGAGCGGCAGCATGTGCACTTTCCGTAACGTGAGAGGCAGCATGTGCTCAGCTCATCTTGTGAGCGATAGCATATGTACTTTTCGTTCTCATATCATAGGTTGAGGGTCCTTATCGGTTAGCCCTCCAGAGGTCCTTTAGGGTCTCTCTCCACTTCTCGTGTGACTAAGACTCTGATGGGATCTTGTAAGTTAGCCCCACCTCTAAGTTACCGAGGTATTGGTCAGCTTTACAGGTCACTCTCATATGCAAACAAGATTTGATGAAACTAAAACTTCATGTATGCAATAAAATGTTACAACATCCTCATTGATAATATACACGGAGGTTGGCCGAATTCCATGGCCTAGGAAGCGAAGTGCTGTCAAGCTACTTTAGCCGATAGATCCCAGGGCACACTACTTCATCCACTTGGTAAGGACCTTCCTAATTAAGTAATAACTCCACTGCTCAGTGGATTGTGATACCTCAGCTTGCCGTAATACTAGGTCACCAACTTGGAACTCCTTGGTCTTGACTCGGGCATTATAATAGTTGGCTACTCTCTGGTGATAGGCAGCCATCCTTACAGCGGCGTGCTCCCTGCTTTCTTTGATCAAGTCGAGATTAGCCTGGAGCCATACTGAGTTGGTGTCTTCATCATATTCCTCCACTCTAAGGGATGGAAACCCAAACTCCACAAGAATGACTGTCTCAGTCCCAAATGCAAGATTAAAAGAGTCTTGCCTGTTGGAAGTTGTTGGGGATGTCTGGTTAGGACACCACCTTCACAGGATCTTTTCGATACCATGATTTGCAGTAGAAAGAAAGAAGAAATAAATCAAAAACACAATCAAATACGTGGATCAGTCAAAAGGCTCACTTCCATGGGGCATTAAAGCTTCACTATGAAAAAAAAATTATAAGAGGAGATTACACCCTCAACCCTTGTACACCCAATCTCTCCCTCATAAGAAGCTCTCCCTTATGAAAGTACTCTCTCTAGGAAGACCTCCTGAACCCCTAAAGCGACCGTTGTCTGCTGCCTGATAGTTTGTTTGAAGTTTCTTGCTTCTGCTCTCTGTCGGCATCCTTCTCAAGGTCTGCTGTTGCTGGACTCCTCATGGCTATTGCTCCTCAGATTCATCGAACACCACTGCTATCATGGATACCAAACCTCTGTTCACCATAGGGTCTTTTAAAGGCCTAGAACCGAGCTCAATCCTGAGTATAGAATGCATAAAAGGCCTCTGTTAGAGTCCTGATGGGATACTATGACCAAAACCAAGTCGAACAACACTTTTGATCACATCAAAGCCTCCCAGAACTATCGGATCATGATCGAAATCATACGAGCAGTCAAATCATGCAATAGGCCACTCGATCCACGAAAATCCCTGTGAACTATGAGAAATGCTCTAGGAAATGGTGCCAGTCCATCGTAGACCTTGAGAAACCCAGGGGAAATGAGTTTTTGATCCATCGTGGGTCCTTTTGAACCATCGATCCATGCACTGCATGTAGGAACCAGATCTAGGGTTTCAGGATTAGATCTTGAAATTTTTTCAAGATCATGCAGCGAAAGACTAAAATAAATCAAAATTTATTTTTAAAATCAGAAAATTTTTAGATCTAAGATCCTATTACATGATTATTACATAACATTAAATCAG
>KE505372.1:36054-58389 GCA_000441515.1 Elaeis oleifera
ATATATATATATATATATATATATATATAGGTGTTTGATCTCCTTTGAAATTCTTATTACCTCCGATCATCATTCATCATCGAAAAATCTCTCTTACTTTTCTTATTTTTTTATTTTTTTCTTATTTTTTATTCTCAGTTTGAAGGCATTGTGGTAGTGGATTTATGGCCCAAACATCCCCAAGAGCCGGATAATCTTTTAAGAAAATTTTCTTTTGATTTCTTCTTGAACGTAGATCGAGATTTTCGAATTTTATTTACTGATTTTTTAAGAGAAAATTAGATATTCGGAGTACTCCATTTTTTGTTTGGCCATCCGTATTTATTGTTCTTCCAGTACCGTCCAGTGCCATCCGTCACTGTCAGCCGTCAGATTGGGAAGCTATGGTTGCACCGCCACAAGCGCATCTTCAGTCGCCCATCTGTCAGTGCAAGGACCCCTATTTTAGGGGAAAAGAGGGGATTTGAATGAATCCTCTGTTTTGCATCCAAACCAAAGGAAGAAGAAGAAAGGGGAAAGAGAAAAGAAAAAAAAAAGAAAAAAAAAATTTCTCTCTCCTCATTCTCTCTCTCCTCTTTTCTCTCTTCTCTCTCTATTTTTTTCTCTAATCTCTCTTTAAAATTTTCTCTCTCTAAAATTGTATCTCTCTCTAAAAATTTATTTTTGAGGTTGATCTCAAAAAAATTTTATTTTGATGAGTTTACTGATTTTGATAAAAAAATCACGATCCGTGATCACCGGACAGCGTATCAATATCCATCTTGATCATACTATGAACCATTAGATTTAATCATCTCTGATTTTATATATATGACCGTATATTATGATTTAAAAAAATTATTAAATTAATTTAATTATTATTAATATTTTATTTTTATTATTTTTTTTTTGTTACCTTCCGTTAAAGTTGGTGCGGTCCGCCCTGATTTGTGGTTGCGTTTTTAGATGCGGGAGGACTTAATGGGTACCGGCAGACAGATATTCCAAGCAAGGTGTCATAAAATATTGGTAATATTATGTATCATAAAGTTGAGGAAGTTGAGGTGGGGAGGGGGAGGGAAGATGCCGTCAATGGACTAGAAACTAAATTGCTTGGAGTTTGATTGGATTAGGACCAAATACGAGTCCCATCATCATTACCATCTTAAATATTCCACCGTTTGTCCCCAACCTTATCTCCTATCCTGTGAAAAACGCATAAGCCATCCATTGCATGAGATTTTCAAATATCTCAGGAATCAATAGGTTATTTCAATGCCTGAACTGCCTCGCACTTCCATAGGAGAGAGAGATATGTAGAATCTTTTGCTCGAAGAAGATGGCTTGCAATTATTATATTAGTCAAAAAAAAAAAAGGAAGAAGATATTAACAACGAGGGAAGAATAGATGGATGGATGGTTGGCATATAGAATTTAAATTATTAGGTAGGAAGGATAAGGTGAGTGATGTTTTGTCCAGAAGTTGTTGCATGCATGTGGTCTCCGCATGGAAAAGGATGGAACGTACGGGAAGCTTATCCATACTATGTCTTTGCTTGCTCAGTTTACACTTCCATTCCAATTCAATGATGCTTATGATTGTCCCTTACCAATGTCTAGATAATGATATCCTCCTATGGATAACCTGTTCTCTTTTCAATATATCCTGCCAGGAATATCAACCATACGATCAACAGGAATCCTTGGCCACCTTCCTACGAGGGTGTGATCCAATCCAGTGGTGGAGATAGGATTGCGTGTCGAACTTTTCAGGCTCTTTTGGGCAGATATTTCTTCTAAGTTTTCTCATGGATGTATTTAATTCAGAATGGTATGATAAAATTCAATTTACCAATAAAAAAATGAGCTCTCTTGACTTGATTCTATCCTACACTGACGTCACAATAATTCTAAATACAAGAAAGTTCGAACTTAGGATGATTCCCCCACTAAGCTCGAAGATTAAGAAAGTTCAAAGTGCGGTGCAAACGTACAAGACGGAATTGTGCTGGTCTAATCTTGTGGTGAAGGATAAAGATCGGACTGTCGGTCAAGTAGGCCCTGAGGAATTAGATGGCAGGGCAGTCACGGAGAACACATTATTAATGTGATTAATGTGCTACGTACCCATTGATCATAAGTTGGAGTCAAAAGTTCACAAGATTGTTTGGAAAAAAAAATACAAAGTGAAATGATAAGATCGAGAGTACGAGGGAGACAAAACGGCAAATAGACTTGGTCGCGTAAACGAACATGTTGTGAGGTTATTTAGAAAGATGCCAGTGATAGGAGATAAAAAGCTGGCAACCACCGATAAATTGTGAAATAGGATAAAACTTCGGTACCACTTACGGCTGTAACGATTAGGAGAAAATAAGAAAAAAAAAAACACAAGCCTGCAAGTAAGGTGAAAGTGAAACAGACCCGTCCATTATTGGAAGTCCTGCTGAGCCTTCAACACGTTCCACTGGCAGGCATGGGCAGATTGGATCCATACACGGCCAGTACTACTATGATTGATAAAAATACATCCAGGACAGTGGGAGCAACGATTGATCAATTCCAGTGGTGTCAGGTTATTATGAACATCCATGAAGGACCACCTCGAATGCATCCAAATAATCGAGAACCATCCATCCAGGCATCATTTAGATACTGTCTTGCAGCACGACCTCTTCTCAGTCTCCAACTACAGCAGCAGCAGCCGGGACCGTCCCCTAACAAAGAAACTTCATAAGTATATAAGTGATGAGAGAAAGGAAGATGGAGAAGTTGGTAGTTGGATGATGTCCACCAACTCAGCGATGGACCAATCAAACCACAAAGATGGTAGACCAATCCAACCACAAAGAGATGATTGTACATGGACAAAAATAAAGAGAAATTATTGCCTGCATTACATACACAACATCATCGTGCATACAATTAATGATGACCGCTAGTTCCTGTGGATTCTATTTATCAAGTGCATATCTTGGTGCACCATCACTCGAAAAGAATAGGAAGAAATTGGAGCGATACAGACATGTCCCGCCAAGCTGGTGGACCTATCTGGCCAAATCATCTAATCATCTTTAGAAGGGTCAATTTCAAGAATACTGCAATCCAATAGCATGAGAATTGGCCACCATGGTTGGTGGTGACACAAGAGGGCCTGAACAGGCTCCACACTTGCTTGATCCCATCAGCTTTTGAGAAAAAGAGTGGTAACGCAGAAAACAATTACAAAGCTGAAGCACAAAATGGTGGGCGCCGATGCAGCTGGAAAATTTGGAGCTTGACTCTTTTGGTGGGTGGAGATCCTGGAATATATATATATCGGACAAAGTGAGATCTTTTGGATAAGATAGTACAATTACTGATCGGATAAGAACTAGGTCTCGTTTGGTTAAGCTTTTAAAATTTTTTTTTAGTGAAAAAAAACAGAGAGTATGCCACTCATCTTTTATTACTAAAATTATTTACATGGAAGAGAGTATAGTAAACAGAATATAAGAAAATAAAACCAAAAATCTATAAAATAATAAAACATAGTAAAATGATAAAAGCAATGACTGACCACACAATGAATTGAAAAAATATATATATATAATTTATTGTGTGGTTATTAAATTCGTTCGTGATCAAATAATACGTTATTAATTAGGACAATAACATTTATCAAGTGTAAGTCATTATGTGCCATATAAATTAGTTGTCCTCGTAACCAAAGAGTGTAGATACACTGATTATGGTATACAGGTGAAATGTAGGAAGTATATTTTACTGAACGTGACCAAACTACAGAGCATTCTGCTGTCAACAGTAGCTCATAAAGAATATGGATATAAGTGTCCCTCAGATCTGAGATCACTACGGTGACCTGCAAGCAATTCACTGTACTTTGGTGTCGATTATCTGTATTTTTAATATAGTGACGGAAGACTATTGGGTACAGTCAAATACTTGTGAAGTCGGTGTGTAAGTCAAAATGGGATTGATCCCTCCGAATTATAGAAGTTATCGTATCACTGTGTTTCAATTGAGAAAAATCTTAGTCAGGTTAATCCTTGTAAGGAGTCACAGGATTTATGAGGTTGAAACACAATGTGAATGAACTGATTAAGGGTTGACAGTTTAAATCTAAAATCATCCGGAGCATTGAGGGTCAAAGAGATGAATTATATGATAACCATATCTCAGATTCTTGAAAATTGCTTTACAACTATTCGACACTATCCAGATGTCGAATATCATTGCTAGATGGTTACTTCGATTAGTGTAAAATTTATTCCTATTCTACCGATTTAATGTTCGAATCTATGGAGTCACACACAATAGAAGTTTCGATCTAATCTGATGGCTGATCGATGATTATGAATCATTGAAGGATATAATCATCAATATGATTGATGATTAACCTTATGCAAAGGTTGTAATTAATAATTTACTAAGAATTAATAAATTATAGGAAGATTGATTAATAATTAAATTATTAACTAGTTCAATTTGATTTAGCAATAAGGTTTGAATTAAGTCTAATTGAATTGAATTCAATTAGGTTCGATCTAATTAGGTTATTAGATAACCTAATCGCTAAGAGAGATTAGTTCTTGATTTGATCAGAAATTAGATATAATTAATTTTTGATTTAATTAGAATTTAATTGAGATGGTTTAGTGTCTAATTAGATTAGATTCATATATTATTTGGGACTAACTAAATTGGATTTAGTTTAGGACGAAAATTGGAAACTACCAAGAGTCCAAAAGCGTTGGACTTCTCCCCATGCACCACCCTACTTCATGACGCCTACTCTCCTCATGCCTAAAAGATTTTGGCATGAAGATTTCCCACACCTAAAGATGGTTGTCGCCTTTTTTCTCCACGCCTTATATGGGATTAAATCTGGTGCAAAAGGAAACTTCAAATCGGATTTAAATTCGTTCCTTATAAGGATGAGTTTTGACCTCATCCTAACTCCTTGCCACCCTCCCTCAGTCCCTCATCTTTTGTGCGACAATTGAAGAGGCTTTTCACCGTGAGACTTCTTATATGGGCATGATTTTACCATGAGAATTCATCATGCCACATTGCCTTAAGTCGCCCCTTTGATTAAGAAATTAGTTAAGATTTAAATTCAAATTTGATTTGAATTCAAACTCTAAACTAATATCCTTCTATGCCTTAGACGCCCACCTTTTATGTGAGCTCTTTTGTACGACAAAGAGAGATGAACAACGGGTGGAAACACCTCAGAAAAACTGCAAGAGAGAGAGAGGGGCGTAAGAGCTTTGTGCGTGGGCTCTTCCTTCTTGACACTAGGATTTTGGGTGAGAGAAAAAATAAGAGAGAATGAATTCTTCCTTGCCTTCTTCTACAAACTCTTTCTTCCTCCGTAGATAAGCCTCCAAAGATCTCTGCAATGAGCTAGCACTCCAAAGAGATCGATTAGATTGGGCTTCGTGTAGATACTCGTAGAGATCGTATGCGTATGCGGCTAGAAGAATCTACAGTCCTCGTTACTCAACTGCGATGTATTCCGACTCGCGCTTAGGTATAGAGATCTGATCTCTATCATCTAGTAGATTAGATCTAATATTTCATATGTATTTTCAGATTATGCATGAATGTTTTATGTCATAAGGTTCATACTTAAGCAGTTTTAGATTAGATCTAGTGTATGGTAGATTAAATAATTTCATCTAGTTTGCTTCCACTTGAAATTTTTTTAAAAAAATCATGCATGAACTGTCCTAACTTTCCTTCAAGAACTTCCTTCTTCTCCAAGATGTCCAGAATTTATTAAAAAAGAAGGCCATCCTCTGATTTTCAATTGAATTTTTGAGGCATTCATCAGGCTTCTTGCAAACAAACATTTGAGGAAGAGGTGCGAGATATTTTCTTCATTTGTACTATAAAAAGAACATCCTGTGCTAATCATCCACCCCTTCTTACCAAGATTGGCTCCCGTGTGAATTTTATTTTTGATAGTCAACCACAAAAGCACCTTCACTTTCATTGGGATTGTAGCCTTCCAAATTATCTTGTGATAAAGGCATACTAGTCACTCATTATTTAAGAAGTTGTAAAAGGACTCAACAATGAATGAACCAGATTGTGAAAGCTTCCTCATTGGTGTGTCTCCAAGTCTAGATGGTCTAATACTCGAAAGGATGGTCTAATACTCGAAAGGATAGCATTCAAGGCATTAAGTTGGTCTATTTGCTCTAAAATAAAGACCTTCTAATCTAAATTTTCAAGCAATAGACCTAACTGATCATTGTGATTTTATAGTATAATTTTGTGAAACAACCCTTGCATAGAGATCCGAGAATAACTTCGCGAAGGAGATAGGCCCAACCCAACAATCCTCTCAAAATTTAATCTTTGCACCATCACCAATACAGTTTCAAAAAGTGCTCAAGTACTTGTTCACATCCTTCCAGATATGTGAAAATCGAGAGTAATTCCTTGCAATGCACATGCCAAGCCTCCGTCTTGAGTAATAGGCCGACTTAACTTGATGCCACTACAAATTTGATGAATCATTTATGAATTTTCATGCCCACTTGGATAGCAAAACTATATCCATTTGCTCAAGATTCTTACTGCCCAATCCTCTTTGCTCAATAGATCTGCACACTGAATCCCAAAGCCGCTGATCTTATCTTTTCTTTCAAAAAGTATTTCTCTAATTCTCAAAAATATTATTAGATGGTACAATGATGTGTGATAAAAATCAGAAAGCTAAAAAATCTATTTAAAAAAACTCTATTTAAAATTTTCCCACAATACTTTCTGACTACCATCAAAAATTATTTAATTTAAATAATTTTTTTAATGATCGAAATATTCACTAACAAAACATCCAATTGTCGCTGAGTGGATAAGAAGCCTTGTTTGATACGCACTAAAACGTCCGATGGTGGTGTTATTTTACAGCATCCAGGGTTCCAGCACCCACTACGTACTGTGATGAAGTGAAACCTGAATAAAATATTACTTTTGCATCAACTTTTCCGAACACTGATGAACATCTTTTTTGAGAGCGTATGCTGCAAACACCGGCTACAATCCGGAACATGTACGGAAAGAGGATCAGAGACTGATACGATCAGTTCACATTTTTGTTGATGTTTTACATAATTTTTTGTTGCAACAGTATTAACGGTAGGATCTAGGATCAACAAATCAGGATTAATGGAATATGGACAAGATTGGCAAGCGAACCAAACCAATCTAATTGCACGAAGGGGGATGTTCCACCTAAAGTGAGAAGCATAATCGCATTGCATTATAACTCTGCAACAAGTAATTCTAGGGGCTCTCGTTATGTGCGCATGAACAATTCTCTTGCCACGTGGTAAGAGCAAAGTTGGTGTAACTCACAGGATTTACTGGCAACACAGCTTGGTTGATTATGGATTCGACAAGCCAGCAGTTATAAGCCTGAAGAACTTTCCAAGTGCACAAAGTAGATGCCCTGAATCATTTTCCTTCTAACTGTAAACAGAAAAAAATATTGCCATGAGAAAATAAAAGAGCTGGAAGCCAACATTCTTGTGCAAACAACCACCAAATACTTGTTCATTACAGATATAACAATACCAGCAGGTAAGCATAAACTTGAGTAACAAAAGAAGATGAACCAGACAAGGTTCACATTTAAACAGAAGCTTGTCAAGGTGACAAATGCATCATCGCAAAAAATGGCTTGATTCTCAAAACCATTCCAGCAACAGTAGTAAACATCAAAAAAAGAAAAAGAAAAGAAAAAAAGACAGGCACATTCTCACCGTACTTCTATTTTTTTTTCAAAAAAATTACATAGAGGCTACGAACATACAAAGAGACTTGCATTACCAACAGCAAGCACATGGTCATAGACGGTCAAGATTCTCCTGTTGAATACAACCTTGGCTTGCCATTTGGGTACAAGTTCAAACTGTCAAAATGATAATAACAAATTCCAGATAGATGGGAAGTCAAACTTAAACTCTTGTGTCACCCATACGAAAAAATGAGCACCGGTTGCCTGGTTGCTGAACACAAATTCCATAAGATAGCATGAACGTAATGAGAGATCGGTCTATCACTGTACAAAGTCAAGTTCTTCGGAAAGTGCATTGCAAGGAATTTGTCAAATGCAGTGACCTAGATTTCCTACCATAGAACCCATGTAAGGAACAAAATGCTAAGATTTCGAGGACCAAAGCCAGCCTTCAGAGCCAACCAATGATTTCATGGGAACATGGCAAGATATGGGCAAGTGAATAGGGGAGGAGAAGTAATGGGGAGAAGTTCTGGAAAGGAAAGAAAATTTATAGCAAAATCTTTGCAATCGTTTAGCTGTCAAGTAAACCCTATATTTTGCCTTGAAACCTGTCAATTATGAATGCACATGAAAAAAGGCTTGATGCAGGAAAAACTTGACAGGAAACAGGCTTGACAAAATATTATATATAATGAAGACATGATCATTTTGATCATAGCTTGACTTACAGGGAAGACAAAAAATAGAAAAAGCAGCTTCACAAAGGATTATATGAAGTGGTAGTGTGTGATTTTACCTTGGTACACTGTCTTGCCATTTGCCAGTACTGACCTGTTGAGACGAAAGAAGTGTGATGGATGTCAAAGAAGTGCCAGTGATGGCATATTGTCCCAATCTAGTCGTTTCACTTGGTCCATTCAAGCATACAAATTTATATACATGGTTTCTAGCAGAGTTACAAAACATAGGGTAAATGTTAAGAGTGACGAATATTATAAAGATAGTTCTTTTAAAAAACATAAAGACAAACATATTAGCAAAGAGGGTAGGTGGCCAAATTATTTATGGAAGACAACATCATACCAAGGACTTCCTTACCAGAACAGCTTCAGCGGATCTATGCATAACATTTCTACCCTATTCCAACACAGCAAATTCTTCTGCTAATATTGCTAGTTTTCTGTATTTGAAGATAAAGACAAGCAATTTCATGATAAACAGATGGAGATGACAACAACAAGACAATCATATCAAGCATTTGAACTGGGTAAAAATTTAGTTAAAATCTGAACTATTGCATTGTACAAATTCAAAAAAAAAAAAAAAAACAGAGTACTCAAGTCAGCTTCAACAATCATTGACAACAAAAAGATCCAACTAAAAGTCCTCAATCGATGCATGTAAGTGACAAGGGGAGGGGAGAAAAGTTCACAGGTTTCATCTCAAAATATTGTATCTATGGCTCATTGTAAAGGACCCACCACCAGGTACCGAGGGCACGGTACCATACCAGTAGTGAACTGATGATACTCAGTATGTTGGACATGCTGAGCATCTGTACCATGAACCAACCCTTGATGATATTGTACCAAGATGGAACCAATATGGGTAAGAAAATCTGATCCAACTAATCATTGACAACAATCATCAAAGGAAAAAGAAAAAACAACAGAATACTCAAGTCCGCTTCAACAATCATTGACAACAAAAGATCCAACTAAAAGACCACAAACAATGCATGTAAGTGACAGAGGGAGGGGAGAAATGTTCACAGTTTCAATCTCAAAATGTTGGGGAGAAATGTTCACAGTTTCAATCTCAAAATGTTGTATCTATGGTTCATCGTACAGAACCCCACCACCAGGTACTGAGTGCATGGTACTGCACCAGTAGTGAACTGATGATACTAAGTATGTTGGACATGATGAGCATCTGTACAATGAACCAACCCTTGATGATATTGTACCAAGATGGAACAAATATGGGTACCAAAATTGATGCTGTGAACCCTGATTCTCTCTATACGCATGCTAGGGAAACATTCCTAATTTCCCTAGTATGATTGCTGTAAGAGTGAAAAAAGAAGATTCAAGAATGCACCAGCAGTATTACAGTCCTAATATAATATGGACACAATCCATGGTAGGGTGTGTTGCATGGATGGTGACACCTTTTAATCCAAAACAATGGGTTTCCAAATTCAACAGGAAAGTGAGTCTTACAGATCGATCAGCTATCTATGTGATATCATCCATAAAAGTGGAGGTTCTAAGCAAAGAAAGGGATGAAGGAACAACATAAACCGTTGCTCCAACAGTCCCATCTCCTTTATGTTAACCGAGTTCTATATAAAAAGGTTATCTCAGGCATTTCAAACTTTTGTTATTCTAGAATCTGCACCCCCCCCCAACCCAAACCAAATGAATAAATAATAACAATAAAAATAAACCAATCACTTTAACTTTGACTTGTTTGGTATCCATATCTTCCCATGCATATGGGAGATACTGCACAAAAAATTGGTGGGCATAAAACAAGCTCACAAGCACATTCACGTTCCAGATAACAAGATTAAACGTTGAGGCTTTCTTTTTAAAAAAAAAAAAAAAAAAACCTGTAATTGGTAAGCTCCGGTTGAAGTTGACTACAATTGAACTGCACGTACCCAAAACAGTGTTTGGATGACTGCAATTGCAATTGACGGCTACAGTTCAACTACAAAAAGAAAAGGCTCAAAACTAATAATTGGAACTGCGGCCAAAATTGGCCGAAGCTCCAATTACAAGATTCCCTTCTATTCAGAAAGCCCCTTTGACAAGCCTCCTCACCCCTTGTTCTAATATTAGAAAAAGACTGGAATATAATGATAATTATATATCAAATAATATATAATAATTATTAGTTATTATAATGCATGTCGTAAATATTAGGTTATAATAAAATATATAATTATTGTAATATCAAATTATTTTATATTGATATAATTACTTTAGTAATTATTATTACACTGATCCATGGTAATTTAAGGGTAATCTTATTTTCCATAATAGTTATAAAAATGATATGATATAAATACTATAATAGAAAATGTGAATGTTCATTGTTTCTCAACGAGAGAACTTTACTAGCTCAATTAAAGGGTAATTATATCTCTTTCTACATCAAACAATAAAATAGTTGTAACCGTATTTGCAATTTTCAATTGCATACAACCGAACAATGCTCCAATTAATTGAATTACATGCAATTCAATTGAAGCAACCAAACGTCCCTTCCATATATCTTCTCAAGATATGATGACAAGTTGGAAAAAAGTCCAACATATGATATGCATGATTGATTGTACAAAACTCAACATAAAGGTTAAATAATGGGATATTGCACTATTTAACTTTCATTAACAAATCATCTCACAGATTTTAACATTAGATATGTACTTTTCACACAAAGAGGCATCACATTGAAACTAAATAAGCTTTTTAGCATTCGGGAGTATAATTATCATAGACTAAGCTCTTTAGAGCTTTTGAGACCCACCTGAAAATATGACATTAAGTTACTGGAACAATGACGACATCAAAAACTCTGATATAAAGCCATTAAAATGAAGCTTACCATTAGAAGCACGGACCTCAACAACCATCTTCATCCTACATGCTGCCAATGCTGGATGGGCCCAACAGTCGAACCTCCATCAAGTCAATCTCTAAGCCCTTATCAAAAAAAAAAAAATACAACCCAAGAACAGCAGAAAGGTGATTTTCCAAAGGTTTAAATACAGTTTCTTCTTTTGGGTATGCAGAGCTTCATGGTCTAAACAACCTCATGACAAGACTGCAGTTCAGGATATATTATCAACCATAGCATAACTTTCTTCAACATGAGCATGAGTGCACCTAAACACATTTGACAAACCATAGGGGCAAAGACAAGCAAATCATATGAAACCTGAAAGTGAATGACGAAGAAGCTAAATCTAACAGCATCTCATCACCATTTCTTTAGGCATTAATAATTACTTCTTCCTAATTATAGGCAATAAAAGTATTTTCACATTATCTGAACATTCCATCGCTTCTGTCCATACTCTACTTGAGTTTCGGAGGTGCCGCATATAAAAAGTTTATATTTACAACCCCTTAATTCAATCCCATGTGACAAACTCTAAGCATAGAATCTAAATACGCCCATATTCATTGTTCACCTAACTTTTCGACATGTAATCACCATGCACAACATACTTGGAAACAATAATTATTAACAGAGCAACAATTTGTACTACTGGGAAATGCAACTGGGCCACATGGCAGGCCATAGTCAACTCCTCACCATGCACAATATTTTGTGCTAACAACAATTGAAAACATTTCTTTTTTCTTTTAATTTACGCAACGGCTATTTCTTGCACATAATGAAGTTTTTGCAAAAGACCTAATAGATATTCACCTAACTTTTCTATTATAGAATCACCATGGCAAGCATATTTAGAAACAATAATTATTGACAGAACGACAAATTCTACTATTGGAAATGCAAATAAGCCACATGGTAGAACATAGCCAACTCTCCATCATGCATAATATTTTGTGCTAACAACACTAGAAGTAAAACCATTTCTTTTTCTTTTTCAGTTGTGCAAGTTAGCTCTTTATTGCATATAGTGAAGCTTTTGCAAGACTTCATAGATAATCACCTCACTTTTCTACATGAAATTAATATGACAAGCATATTTAGAAACAATAATTATTGAAAGCGAGTGATAATATGTGCCATTTGGAAATGCAAATGGGCCATATTGACGAGTCATCATCAACTCCTCATTATGCATAATTATTTGTGTTAACAACAATTGATATTGTTGGTGTAGGTCCTCGTCACTTAACCGACCTCACCCAACTAACCTCAACCGAAGGCCTACCTCGATAAAAGCCGATCTCATCAGAAGACAGTGATCCCCAGGAAGCCAGTCTCACTAGGAGGCCGGCCTTGTCTGAAAATTGAAGCCGGTAAAAGTACAACCTCAACATCACCTGGACATGGCGACGTTGTCCAAGTTGAAGACTATATCGGCCAACGACTGACCTATTTCTCCAGTGGCTTCGGCGAGAAACCGACGTACATGCCTGTCACCACAGTCCTGATCCGAAGATCGGATCCTTCAGCTGCCTACGGTGCCTGATACTTCAGATCGGTCATCTACCGACCTGACTTTCCAACCCTACTTGGTGAGTCCGGGACTGCTGGCACGTTAGTGTAGTCACCTCGGACTACTTTAAACCCTTTCATCTTACCCCGACTAATGGCCGACCTGGATATTGACATCGGCCGAACTATCAGAGGTCAAGTGAGGTTGTCATGCAGTCACATCGAGTCACATCAAGCCGCATCATCCTGAGGTCATACCCTAAACAGTCCACTCAGCACCATGATAGGACACTGCAAAATCATTAATTATGCCACGTGTGCACGATGAGGCCCGCCGCCGCTACCACCGGCACGCCGGACAAAAGGCATGCCCGCTAATAGGACCATTTAAAGATGCCCCATGCAGCTCCATATGATTGGACGTTATCGGAACATATTCCCATCCTTTCATCCTTCATCCTGCTCTCTCTATAAATGGACGTAAGAGACCCCCAGGAGGTATGCACATTTCAATACTCAGAGTTCAAAAATTCTGCCCACTCACTCGACCTCTTGAGCTAAAAACTGACTTGAGCGTCGGAGTGTCTTCACCAGAGCCATCTCCAGCATGGACTTTTCTTACAGATCTCTCTACTGCCATCAGACGCTGCTGGCCGACTTTTCCATCCGACCCGAGTTGACCTTGCTTTCATTCAGCACACCGTAAGCCCTCACTCTCGTTTTCGATCCTCTCGACTGTACCCTCTCTCCGACGAGTGATCCTCTACTAGTTCCCTGCCATTCGACACTCAGTCACGACGATCCGACTACCCCGCCGGAGATGAGCCACAATAGTTTGGCATGCCAGGTAGGAGAGGAGAAACATCCTTTCAAGAGTTACAATTGCCAAGATGAGAGCGCAAAATGCTTCCCTTAATTCCACTCGACGCTCATCGCGGCGTGACGCACTTCCGACGACCTTCGAATCGAGTGCCTCACGATCGAAGAAACAGCGGATCAATAACAACTTGCCGCCTTGGTACAGCAAGTTAGAGCATTGACGGAGGCTATCCACAATCTCCAGCAGACTACGGAGCAACAATAACAACAGCAATGGCGAACAGAGAATTCGACATCGTGGGATGTGCCCTCCAAACAGAGTCCTCGATCCTGTTCTCCGTCCCGCCACTCGTCTCGATGCTCCCATCGGACAGCTTCTCAACCCATCTGGCAGTCGCCACAAGCTGACTCTCGACGCAGTCTACGTGCCGCTTCCGGTGACCGTCGATTCCTTCCCCTCGACGAGCTCCACACAAGAGGAAGAGGCCACGATCTCCGTCAAGATCTTTCGGAGAAGATTCTACCTTCGAATATTCTAAGTGCCCCGATAAATCTCAACGACGGTTGGATGAATACAATCTCAGACTGAAAAAGTTTGATCATCGTTTGAATCGACTCCAGACGAACAACCGAAATCCTATCGGTGAGCTCGACGTCAGCTCTCGTCCGCCCTTCTCTCGATGAATTCTCGATGAACCGATTTCAGATCGATTCAAGATGCCGTAGGTGAAATCGTACGACGACTCCACCAATCCGCTCGACCACCTCGAGAGCTATAAAGCTCTCATGCTTTTCAGGAGGGCATCCGACATCCTCCTCTGCATCGTCTTTCCAATCACCCTCAGAAAATCGCCCGAACATGGTACTCCGAACTTCAACCGGAGAGTATCCATTCGTTCGACCAACCCAAACAGCTCTTTTTGGCACACTTCAGTACCAATCGAAAGGCACTGCGGATATCTGACAGCCTTTTCTCCATCAGAAAACAAGATAGAGAATCTTTACGAGACTTTGTGATGCACTTCAACACTGCTATCCTGGAGGCCCAAGACCTCGACGAACCGACAGCCATTGCGGCCATGAAGCGGAGACTACGCAGCTTCAAGTTCACCTATTCCCTGGACAAGATGCTTCCTCGGATATATATCCAGCTCCTCGAGCGCGCTCGAAGTACATCCGAGCCAAAGGAGACTGACCGACGTCGATTTGAGGGCAAGGACCCGAAGAAGAAGATCAAGAAAGAAGGAACCTCCGCAGGATCCAACCGAGCCTATGCTGAGAGGGAGGCCCCATCTTCCGGCCAAGCCCGAGGCCAAAGAACTTCGACCCCAAGTACGATTCCTACACCCCTCTAACTACTCATGCACATATCCTCATGGAGATAGAGGGGGAGGACTACCTTCGACGATCCCAGACAATGAAGACAAGAGCAGCATTCCGTAACTGGAGGTGCTACTGTTGATTCCATTGTGACTACAGCCACGACACCGAGAAGTGCATCGAGTTGAAGAACGAGATCGAGGATCTGATAAGATGGGGATATCTCGAAAAGTACGTGCGGGACCAACCTACGCAACTGTCGGTGACTCTCAACCTCAGCCGCATCCCGATAAAGAAGCTTACACTCAATCTATGACGAACGTGATCAACGTGATCTCGACAGGACCGAAACTTCAGAGAGCCGACGACTTAGAGAGCTCTCCCAAATATCGGCAATCGAACGCTGACATCGTCTTCTCCGAAAAAGATCTGCAAGGAGTCTAAACTCATAATGATGCTGTTGTTGTATCAATGACGATAGCCAATTATGATGTAAAATGATGTCTTATTGATAATGAAGCTCAGCCTACATAATTTTTTACGATTGTTTTTATCGAATGTGACTTTCTACTGATCGACTTAAACCAGTCAATGCTTCCTTAATCGGGTTCACTAGTGACTCGATCAAGATAGAAAGAGAAATAGAACTTCCTATTACTGCCGAACGGCCACCTCGGCAATTGATCGTGCAACTTAATTTTCTTGTAGTGCGGATTCCTTCCACCTACAATATTATCTTGAGGCAACCCAGGCTAAACGCACTCCAAGCAATTGTCTCAACGTATCACTTGCTCGTACACTTTCCGACGAGAAAAGGAACCAGTGAGATGAGGGAAGATCAACAACTGGTCTGACAATATTACTTAACCATAGTCAAAAGGAACTGGTTGAAGCTCTTCCCATCGACAACGAACTGGACCAAAGAAAGAAAATCGAGAACCCACAAAGTGACTCACCTCGGTGCCCCTCAACGAGGATCCGATCAAAACTGTTCAGATCGGATCTTTCTTAAGTGACGAACTGATGGAGGAGCTGATCAACTTTCTGAGGAAGAACGCAGATGTCTTCGCCTGATCTACCTCAGACATACCGGACATTCCACCTGATGTGATTGTCCACCGACTAAATGTTAACTCTAAGCACAAGCCAATGAGACAAAAGAAAGAAGTTTTGCTCCCGAACGATAAAAGATCATCGACGAGGAGGTCAATAGATTGCTAGCAGCCAACTTCATTAGCGAGGCGACCTATCGAGATTGGCTCGCGAACATTGTGATGATCAAGAAATTCATAACAAGTGGCGGATATGTATCGACTACACCGATCTGAATAAAGCTTATCTGAAGGATAGCTTTCCACTGCCTCTGATTGATCAACTGATCGATGCCATGTTGGATCATCAGCTACTCAGCTTCATGGGCGCCTTCTCCAGCTATAACCAGATCTGAATGGCGTCGAAGAACAAGGAAAGACGACGTTCATTACCAACAAAGATTTATACTGCTACAAAATCATACCTTTTAATCTCAAAAACACTAGAACTACATATCAGAGGCTGATCAACAAAATCTTCAAGAACCAGATCGATCGCAACATGGAGATCTACATCGATGACATGCTCGTAAAAAGCAAGCTACTCTCCATATCGATGACTTGACAAAAGCTTTCGATGCCCTGAGAAGACATCAAATGAAACTGAACCAACTAAGTGCACCTTCGACGTCATGTCGGGAAGTTTCTTGATTCTTGCTGACGAAGCGAGGCATCGAGGCCAACCTCAAGAAGATCAAGACGATTCTCAATATGAAGCCCCCGACCTCTCGGTGGGATAATCAGAAGCTGGCGGGATGCATGGCATCTTTGAGCCAGTTCATCTCCAAGTTTGTAGAGCGGTGCCTTCCCTTCTTCAAAACCCTCAGACAGATGAATTTCACCTGAATGGAAGAATGCCAGAAGGCTTTCGATGACCTGAGACGTTACCTGAGTTCTCCACTTCTGACAAAGCCAAATACCGACAATGAATTACTCATATATTTGGCTGACTTCTGAAGCCGTGAGCTCGATACTTATCCGAGAAGAAACAAAATGCAGAAACCGATCTACTACATAAGTCGGATGTTGCATGGGATGAAAATCAGATATCCTCGGATCGAAAAGATGGTCTTCACGATCATCACGACGACACGACGACTGCGACCTTATTCCAAGCCCACTCAGTGAAGATCCTGATCGACGTCCCCCCGAGGATTCTACTTCAACGATCAGACACTTCGGGGAGGATGGCCAAATGGGCCGTCGAACTCACTGAGTTTGATCTCCCTTATGTTCCGTGATCCTCGATGAAGGCTCAGATACTCGCCGATTTTGTTGTCGAGTGCACTCTGACCGACGACAGCCAAGTCGAGGACCACCCTCAAGGAGAGGCTTCGGAGCCTGCGTGGATCTGCATGTGGATAGAGCCTCAAACGCCCAAGGCTGCGGCACGAGTCTTATTTGACCAACATCGACGAGGTAGTGATCGAGTACACCCTTCGATTTGGCTTCAAAGCTTCTAACAATCAAGCTGAATATGAAGCTCTGATAGTCAGACCGAAGATCGCCAAAGACCTCGGTGTAAAATGCTTAGGGGTGTTTACAGACTCACAGCTGATCGCCAAACAATCTCGAGGAGAATATGAGGCCCAAGATCCAATTCTCTCTAAGTATTTACAGAACTCAGATCTCTGTTAACAAATTTTGATTATTTCGAGGTCTACCATATTCTCCGCTCGAAGAATGCCCAAGCTGATTTTCTGCCCGACTCGTCACATCTTGCTACGACGAGTTGGAGAGGATCTTCATCGAGCATATCGAAACTTCAAGTATCAACTCTGAGAAGTTCACCAGTTCAGATCGATCATGAATCGAGCTGGATCGATCCGTTCGTCGAGTTCCTGATCAACGGAACCTTACCAATTGATCCTATCGAGGCACGCCGAATGAGGAGATTGACGGTCCGATATATGATTATTGATGACCAATTTTATCGTAGGTCGACATCTTTGCCCCTGCTCAAAGGCCTCCGACCCTCCGAAGCCGACTACGCTCTTCGGGAGGTGCACAAAAGCACTTATGGCAACCACTTGGGGAGCAAGTTGCTGTTCTACAAGATACTGCAGCAAGAATATTATTGACCGATCATGCAGAAGGATGCTACTGACTTGATGCAGAAGTGCGATCAATGTCAGAGATTTGTCAATATTCAAAGACTTCCGTCAACTCAACCATTTCGGCACCATGGCTATTTAACCAGTGGGGAGTCGATATACTCGATTCTTTCTCGTCTGCCAGTAGACAAAGAAGGTTCATCATCGTGGCCATCGACTAATTCACCAAGTAGGTGGAAGCCGAGCAACTAGCACAGATAACGGAAGAAAACTACCGACTTCCTATAGAAATCCATCATCTGTCGTTTTGGTCTATCCCAAGTGATCATCAACGACAATTCGACAACGTCATGTTGAGAAATTCTGTGCAAAATACCACATCATCCATAAATTTACCTCGATCGGGCACCCGTAGTCTAATAGAGAAGCTGAGGTGATCAACAGGACAATTCTACAAGGTCTGAAAATAAGAATCGATCAAGCTAAAGGATGTTAGACTAACAAACTCTCCAGCATCCTATGGTCTTATCGAACTACTCTTCATATTCTGACCGAAGAGACCCCTTCAAACTGGCATTCGGAACGAAAGCTGTGATCTCGATTGAAATCGACCTACCTTCGACTCGAATGGAGCACTACGACGAATGGACCAATTCGGACAAGCGACAAGCTAATCTAAATTTGCTCGATGAGACCCAGAGATACACATAACTGAGGATGACTTCCTATCAGTAAAGGATAGCTCGGTACTACAACTCCTGAGTTAAGCCCAAGATCTTCCAAACTGAAGACCTAGTCCTTGGAAGAGTCGAAGTCTCCAAACCGACCGAGCAAGGAAGTTATCCCCGAATTGGGAAGGTTTCTACAAGATTTCAACGATTCTACGATCTGGAGCATACAAAATCGAGAGCTTGGACGGCACGAAGATTTCTTAGGCCTGAAATATCGAGAATCTACGAATGTATTATCAATAAAATACCTTATAAATAAAAAAAATTTATAATTCTGTATTAAACAACTCAACTCTCGAAGGCTTAACCCTTAGCCGAATTAGAAGTCAACTCGGCCAGGTCCGAGCTGCAATGATGGAAATCCTTAGTCAAAGACCAAGGCCACCTCAACGAGATTCGAGGCATAGCAAACGACGACACTCCTCTACGACGGAATGGCCTACAACAAAAATCCTCATCAAGGCCCCTAGCACCTCAGTGGTTTCCAAGGTGCAGTGCGATCAAGATTGTTGACAGGATACGAGGTCACCTCGACAAAATCCGAGAAATTTCTAAGAAATCATCAAGAAGCCCCTCCAAAACGAGTCTACCATGACCTCGATGAGACCAACACTATGGGGGGCAGACGACTCGAGATGTTCCTCCAACTCGAAAAATTTCTCTAAACGTCAGTAACTTGGTCGCTTGACAGCCGATCAATCCACATCTTCGTCAGCTGGTACTCGACGAGACGTTATTCGGCTAATACCCGTTTAACGAAGCTGTAGAGTTCAGTAACATTAGCATGCCAGCTTTGATCGAAGGACCGTTGGAGTATAAGCTACAGTTCACGGTACAGACCCAGACGAAATCCAACATTATTCAGCTAATGCCCGTTTAACGGAGCCGTGGAGTCCAGCAACTGTTAGCGTGCCAGCTCTGACTGAAGGGCCGCTGGAGTATAAGCTACAGTTCGTAGCGCAGACTCAAACGAATCCGATATTATTCGACTAATATCCGTTTAACGGAGCCATGAAGTCCGACAACTGTTAGCATGCCAATTAAGATCGAAGGGCCACTAAAGTATAAACTACAGTTCGCAGTATAGACCCAGACAAAAAAATTATGATTAGTCAGCTTATTTTGATTGACCAAGAATCAATTGATCCGAAATAAATAGAGATACAACCATGCTCTGCCTCAACCACCATGCTTCGAACTTGACGAGATGCTTCACAAATGACAACCCACATTCTGAAACAACAAGTCCGTTGTGCGTGGCTTCCGAGGATGGCCGTCAGGAAAGCAACTCGAACCCACACATCGGTTAACTCCTTTCGCCCGATGAAGTCTACGCAATCGGACTCATGAGTTGGAGGACAAGTGTTGGAATAGGTCCTCATCACTTAACCAAGCTCACCTAACTGACCTCAACCGAATGCCTACCTCAGTCAAAGCCGACCTCATCAAAAGACCGTGGTCCTCAAGAAGCCGATCTCACCAGGAGGCCGTCCTCGTCTGAAAATTGAGGTCGATAAAAGTACGACCTCAACATCATCTGGGTGTGACGATGTTGTCCGAGTTGAAGATGACATCAGCCAACGACCGATTTGTTTCTCCAGTAGCTTCGATGAGAAACCAACGTACATGTCTGTTACGACAGCCCTGATCTGAAAATCGGATCCTTCAGCTGCCTACGACGTCTGATACTTTAGATCGATCATCTACTGATCTGACTTTCCAATCCTACTTGGTGAGCCCGAGACTGCTAGCATGCGGTGTACTCACCTCGGACTTCTAATCCCTTTCATCTTGCCCCGGCTAATGGCCGACCTGGATATCGACATCAACTGAACTACCGGAGGTCAAGTAAAGATGTCATACAGTCACATCGAATCACATCAAGCTGCATCATCCTAAGGTCATACCCTAAGCGGTCCGCTCCGCACCGTGATAGGACACCACAAAGTCACAATTATGTCGCGCGTGCGCAATGAGGCCCGTCGCCACAACCACCGACGCGCCAGACAAAGACATGCCCGTTGATAGGACCATTTAAAGATGCCCCATGTGGCTCCATATGATTGGATGTTATCGAAATACATTTCCTTTCTTTCGTCCTTCATCCTGCTCTCTCTATAAATGGAGGTAAGAGGAGATCCCTAGGGGGTACGCACATTCCAATACTCAGAGCCCAAAAACTCTGCGCCACTCGCTCTTCCACCTATTAAGCTAAAAGCTGACTTAAGCGTCGGAATGTCTTCACCGGAGCCATCTCCGACGCGGACTTTTCTTGCAGGTCTCTCTGCTACCACCAGACGCCGCCGACCGACTTTTTCGTTCGACCCAAGTTGACTCTGCTTCCGTTCAGCGCACCATGAGCCCTCGCTCTCATTCTCGACCCTCTCGACTGTGCCCTTTCTCCGACGAGAGATCCTTCTCCACCAGTTCCCTGCCATTCGACACTCAGGCGCGATAATCCGACAACCCTGCCAGAGATGAGCCGCAACAGATATCATTTATTGCTTTTCATTTTTTCATTTCTCCAACTTAGCTCTTTCTTGCATATAATGAAGCTTTTGCAAAAGATTTTGTAGATAATGTGATAAATAAAACTTTTCCAGTGAACTTTTCCACTTAGGAAAATGCTGATCTTTTTATTTGTCTTGAACCAGCAAAACAAGGTGCACCCATCTAAATCAAACTAACCTACTCAACTTTTCTTACTTGGGAACTCCATCTCACTCAAACAACTAAACTTTTCTTCCAATAGAATCTAGGAATTATTTGACCTGCAAGTGAATATTGAGCAGAACAATATTAAATTTGATTCCCTAGAACCAATTCCAACTAATTGCTTAAAAATACAACCATGATTGTTAGATACACCAAAATTTATTTAGATTTTCTAACCTGAACTCCTACCAAATGTCCCAACAGTCCTGTCTTCTTAACCATCCTCTTGATGTATCCTAAAAGAGATATCCTTAGACAACTCTCACCATACTGAAAGCCTCTTATCACTGTTTTTGTTGCTGCTGGTGCTGCTGTAGCAATCTCTACTAAAGCAAGTCAACTCATCATCTCATGCATGCACAGCAGGCTTGGAGTATGATACAATGTTGCTAATACGTGTCCCACCTATGGTATCTAATATGAGTATTGGCACACTTCACCCTCTAAGACAAAATCAATTCTAGAGGTAATCCAAAAGGTAGCATTTTGAAACTCTATAAGAGTAAGTTATTCAGAGATCAGAAAAAAAAATAGCATTTCTTAAAACCTTGGAATAAAACTAAGATCTCCAATTCAGAAAGACATCAGAACAAACATTGTATAAAAGCCAACAAATTGAAAATTACCAAAGAAATTACAGGTACATGTGCATGTAGATGTTCACAATATGTAATGTGTATATGCGTATGTATATATATATATATATATATATATATATATATATA
>KE505372.1:68630-81730 GCA_000441515.1 Elaeis oleifera
ATATATATATAAGTAAAAAAATAAAAGAAAGAAGATAAGGGTGGAGTGATTGAGTTCTCGCTGTTGTGCTTCTCTCATCCGATGGCCGGACGAGCTTACCAATGCCCATCTTGAAAAGGCAAATGGTGATCCCGACGGGCGACAGCACTAGATGCTGACCCTTCCTCTTTCTCATATCCATTTTGAAGGAGATCAAATAAAAATAAAAAAAAACCAATCGAGGGACTCGATACCGGCAGCCAAATCATGCTAGCATCGAGGTTGAAGACCGACAATCGATGATTTCACGCTCGTCATGGCCGCCAGCAACCTGATTTCTTGGTTAGAAAGGGAACCGCCGAATCTCATTTTTCCGACGATTCTCCCCAATTGCTGGCAAACCAACAGCAGGTGGGTAGGGAGACAGCGACAGTCAACCAATTGGGGCTTTATCGACGATCGCTCGTCGAGATTTGGCTGAGGGGCCGCCGGTTTTGGCCCCCTTCTCCGCTCGATTAGGAAAGAAGTAGAATGACTAATGGGTTTCAGGTTTTGGATTTCAATCCAAAATTCGAACCCGATTAGTTAATTTAAATCATATGAGAATTTTGCAATTCAATCTTTGAAGAATTATTTTTTACAAAGGTCTCTATATTATTATTTAGTCCTTGTTCTAAAGTTTATTACTTAATGATCCTCTCATAATTATATTATGATCCTTCTAATATGGTTTTATTGCATAAAGATCCTTAAATTTGTCATTACAAATATTGTATACTCTTACATTTGGTTTGAATAATGATATGTTTTGATTTGATCACTAATTTAAAAGATTGTAGATTTTAGTGGATGGTGACCGCGAAAGTAGCTCATTCACTAAGATTTGTAGGATCTCTCTATTTGATATTTCAAAAGATTAGATTTATTAATTTTTGATTAAATATTTTCTATTAATGCATTAAGTTAAATAGATGGATTCATGGGCATGGTTGGTTTATCCCTAATTTGAAGGTTTGTGGATTTCAATGAATGGTGACCATCAAAGTGGCCCATTTATTGATATTTGAACATTTCTTCTATATGATATTTGAAAGGGATTAAGGAGCATTGCAAAATTATTACATATAATTATCTCTCCAAAAGGAGCTTATTATGTGTTATAATTTTGAAGTAGAATATTTTATAACTAGTGAGTTTGCATGGTCTAAGGATTCATTCTACCAAAGTAAATAGACCTTCGAAAGTTGATGATATCTTACTGGTTGATTCCACTGGATACTGGAGAGGATACTTTATATGGATCATTTTATTCCTAAATGAAGTTTGTAGTATTGCATCAAGGGCTTTTATTGAAGAATGCTTATAAAGATTTTCAAGTATATATATTATCTATATTTGTTCATCGATTAACCGCATAAAGATTGTTTAGCAATTAATATATTTGCATTGAATAACATTGCACATTGAAGAGGGTACCTTATATGGATCCCTTTCTTTCTAAAGGAAGCTTGTGGCATTACATCAAGGGTACTCATTGAAATAATATTTATAAAGATTTTCAAGTATATATATTGTCTATATTTATCCATTGATTACTATATAAAAATTATTTGGTAGTTAGTATCTTTGTATTGAAGAATATGAATGCTCTCATTAAGACTCTGACTGAAATAACTATAAAATATGAAAATATGAAGTTGAGCTAGTGCTCGATTTGATGCATTTAGATATTATATTGCATGATGATCCTCCATCTTGGGTCACTAGTGAGAGTACTGTAAAATAAAAGCAGCCTATGAAAAGTAGTAGAGCGAATCATCTTAGCCTGGAGACCATGAAGATGTCCATTTTGATTCCATTCTAAATATTATACTTGAGAATAAATGTTAAGCAATTCTTTGACGTCATTCGTAAAAGATATGTAGAATTTGATAAGGCTGAAGCTGGATAGCTAATAATAAATTAATTAATATGAAGTACAATGACATGATGATATTAAGTTTACATTATGAAATTAGAGAGTATTTGCATCTAAACTTAATAGTTTAAGATCCTTATCCCTAATACTTTCTTGCTCATGAAGCTTTTAATTCTCTTTCTTTGCAATTTAATCAACTTAAAACCATATATAATATATAGAGGGATAAATAAATATGAATAAATTTATTTCTATTTTTTGTTCAAGAGTTTTAATATTTTATGAAAATGATGAGTATACTAATATCATGTATGAGCTATGCTTTAAGGATTCCCATGTGTAATAAGAAAAGAATAATAGTTCCAAAAGAAACGGTCAGACTCACAATCCTAGGAATGAAAATCAAAATCTCGAAGATATATATGTTGCAATTAAGAAAGACTACAAGTACTTTCTCTGCAAAGAAAGAAAGGTCATAAGAGATTTAAATGTTTCAAGCATAAGAGCTAGCTAGACATGAAAAATCATGCAAGTAGATGGTAAAAAAAAAGTGACTGGTCCATGATAAGTACTCTACATTATGTCATCAATGATTGGGTCAAATTTCTAAAGAGAGGGTTAATCGATAATTAAATCTGCATGTGCTTGGCTTTAGTGAATTTCACATATGTGTTGGCCATTTTAAGGATAAATTTATCAAAAAAAAAACTAAAACAAGGATTCCACTTATAGTAATAAACTTTTAGAACTTATTCATTTAGATATTAGTTGACTTTTGTATCCTGCTATTCATAGTAGTGGGTATTTCATTATTTTCATTGATGACTTTTCTCGTAATGGGTATATTTATCTTTAAAAAATTTGAAGTACTTAATAAATTTTAAGATCTTTAATATTGAGGTTGAAAAGTAGCATAAGAGATAGTTAAAATAGTGAAATCTGATCGTTTTACGAAATATTATGATCGACATAGTGAATCTGATCAATAAATGGGATCATTTGCCACATACTTTTAGAAGTATAAGATATATAGTTGTTCAATATATCATGTTTAAAACTCCTATATAAAATAGTGTAGCTAAGAGACGTAATCGTATTCTTAAGGATATGGTTGGACACATGATGAAAGGGTGTAATTTGCCATGATATCTCTAGGGTGAGGCCCCAGAGATCACCATCTATATCTTGAATTAATAGAGTTCTTAGTAAGATAATTTCCAAGACACCATACAAGTTATCAGTTGGCAAAAATCCAGTATTATTCATTTTCATATTTGGGGAAGCACTACAAATATTAATATTTAGGATAAATTACAAAATCCCCTTGAGAATAGGTCAAAATTACATATACATCCAATAGTTTTCAAAACCTATAGTTACATCCTTAACGTTTAGTCAACCCTACAGTCTAATTCATGCCGTTAGACAGTCTGTTAATATTAACTTGAATCTCATTGCTATGTCATTAAAAATTTTGAAATGATCAAATAGTGTCGGATTAAAAAAAAGAAAAAAATTTTCCCAACTTTTTCTGCCTCCTCAACACCCTCCATCCCTTCCACCCGCAGCACTGTCACCAGCCCTTCCTCTTCCCTCTATGCTTGGCCCACCCTGCTCTAGATGAGAAATGAGTGTTCCGCCAACCCTGCTTGCCTCTATGAGTTCCTCTACGGGCTCGACATCATCTATGCCATGCCTTCCCATAAAGTTTTAGAGCTTCCAAAAGCCTATTATGCTCCTTTGTCCACCTTTCCTTTCGCTTAGTGATGGTATAAGGCTTCGTCCTCTACAATGCCATTCCAAATGAGCACAAAAAAAACAAAACAATCTTAAATTCAACACAAAGCAATTCAATATGAAATTCTGTCATCGATGATCACCTTTACAATCAAATCCTCTATGAGTTCTTCCACAGGCCTGCGGTGTTGACTCCACCATCCTCCTCACCCCAGCCAACATCGCTCTCATCCAACCCATCGTCGACCACCAACGACATCTCCCTCTTCACCCTCCTCTACCCCTTCCCTTTTGCCGCCTCCAGCCTCTCTCCTAATGTCGAGAACATCTATGCCAACATGATCCACTTCTTCGCGATGGGCCACATGATCCCACCTTCCTCTACGGGCCCAACATCATCTACGCTGACATGATCGATCCCCTTCTTCACAATGAGCCTCTACAACTTTTCGATGCCTGCGGCGTCGACTCCACCATCCTCCTCACCCCAGTCAACATTGCCCTCATCCAGTCCACCATCAAGCATGCCACCTGTGGCAGCTTCCCCTTCACACCCTCCTTTACCCTTCCCTTCCACCACCTTCGGCCTCCCTTCTAACATTGAGAACATCAATGCCCTCCTCCCTCTAAATGCCACAAAATCGATGCTGCTTCTCTTCTCACCTGCCCCGACCATGATCGTCTCATCAATCTCCACTGTCCTGATGCCATCGTCATGGAAACCCATTTCCCCTGGACCACCCCATCATGCACGACCTCGATGTTTCCCGCCTCTCCTTCCCTGCCATCAACCTCTTCCCAATCTGCATCCTGGGCACCCTCCTTCGCCACCTCCCCACCTTGCTGTCACCAACGATGATGATGCCTTCTTGAGGCAATGGTGATGGCTAGCTTCTGGTCGGTAAAGCAATGGCCGCTAATGCCGCAAATGTAATAGTGGGCACCAGTAGAGGTGATGGTGGCGAGCCCGTGGATAGGGTAGAGCCGATTTGGTTCTAGGTGCAACAGGCGTCGTAGTTGGGTGGGTCAAGTCTGATGACGTCCCTCACTTTCTTAAGTGAGATCGATGGTGTGATGGCGACGAAAGTCCAAGTCGGTGGCTAGGTCCAAAACATTTGCAAAGGATCGAGAAGCATCGCTTCATTTTCAGTTATTATGAAGGGTAGTTTGATCTTTTAAAATTCTAAAATTTTTGGTAACACCATTATATTTCAGGGGTAAGTATAGGTTTTTCAAATTATTGGATGAAAATATAATAAAATAAATCTCAGGAGGTTTTTGTAATTTACTCTATTATTATAATCCATTAGTACATAAGTTTGGATCTAGAAATATATATTATTATTTAATTGGCTATCCAGATAATTTTAAAAATATAGATTTTATTGTCTTGATAAAAGTACAAAGATTAATTATTGAGTCTAATCATGCCAGATTTTTAGAGTCTACACGAGTGATTGCAAATGCTCTTATACTGCAGATATGATATTAAAAAAAGATATGTCATTATTCTTATTCAAGTTATCAAAGAAATATCATATTTCATCATATTAGAAGGATAACAGAAAACAACATCAGATATGTGAATCGATTATAGCACCTCCATAGCCAACAAGTGAAGTGTTAGTAAAGAGATCACTTTAAAAAAAAACCATCATTCATAATGACTATTTGGTTATTTAAATGAGAATGGTTATGATATTAGTTATGTGATTGATTCCGTCTCATATGATCAGACTATTATATGTTCTCAATCAATTAAATAGCTTAAAGCTATGTGTTATATAATAGAATTTATAATTAAAACAAAGTATAAGATCTGATGGAATTACCTAAAGGATCTAAGACTATAAGGTATAAGTGGGCTGTTAAAATCAAGAAATACTCTAATAGTAATATTGAATACTTTGATACCAGACTAATTGCATAAGGATTCACATAGAAAAGGTATAGATTACAATGAGACTTTTTCTCCAATCTCTTGTAAGGATTCTTTCCAAGTAACTATAATATATGTTGCCTATTTTGACCTAGAGATTCATTAGACAAATGTTGAGATAGCTTTTGAATAATGATTTCATAGAGAACTTTATATGAATCAACTATAGATTTTGTTGAGAGTTGAAAGGGACATATGATATATAGACTTAAGAAATCCATCCATGGTGCTTTTGCAGTTATTGAGGTAATGGTATCTTAAGTTTGATAATATTATAGGTTTTCTTAGGTTTATGGAAAATAAAGTGATAAATGGATATACCTTAAGGTCAATATGGGTAAATTTATCTTTCTTATCTTATATGTAAATAATGTTTCATTTAATAGTAATAATTTTGGGTTATTACATGAGACTAAGTGTATGCTATCTAAGGTCTTTGGCATGAAGGATCCTTGAGAAATTTTATTTACACTTGGTATTAAGATTCACAGGGATAGTCTGTGATATATTAGGGTTGTCTTAGGGATGGCAATCAGATCGGATCGGATTATAAATAGATTGGATCAGATACAGGTCGAATCAAAAATATCAAATCTGAATCCAACTTGCTTATTAAATAGGTCAGATTTTCAAATCTGAATTCGACCCATTTAATAATAGGTCATTCGATCCGATCTATTTAACCTGTTTATTAAACAATCAACCTATTTAACCGATCTGATCCCATCTATTTAACCTATTTATTAGATAAACAATCTGTTTAACTGATCCAATCCAATCCATTTAACAGTTAGAACATCAAAGAAGAGAAGAAAAAGAGAAAGCTTAGATTTAGTATTTATTTATAACTAAATCAAAACAACAACAATCGGTTGCCCATAGAAGAAGACCGTCCAAGATTATTACTATTAGAAATAGTTGAATCAGTAAAAAAGATATTCTAAAATCATCATAGCCTCCCTACACAAACCTTAAAACAAACCTCTGCATATTTTGACATTTAGTATAAAAACAAAAATCAAAACTCAAAAGAATACAAAACAGCATACAAAACTAATGGGAGGAAAAAAATAAAAAAATATACCTCGGAAGGATTAAGAAAGCACGGAAGGAAGAAAATGAAAAAAAAATCCAAGATCTCGAGCGGCCAACCCCCCTCAGCGATGGTCATTGTGAAAGAAAGGGCACCGACGACCGAAAGAAGAAAGAAAAAAAAAAACTTCAGATCTCGAGCGGCCAAGGCACCAAGCAGCACTATTGCACAAGCCCCTCGATGACAGTCATTGGGGAAGAAGGCACTGGCCACCGAAAGAGAAAAAGAGAAAAAAATCCTAGATCTCGAGCGGTCAAGACACCAAGCGGCACAATCGCACAAGTCTCCTCAGCGATGGCTGTTAGGAAAGAAGGCACTAGCCACCGAAAGAGAAAAGACAGAAAATTTAGATCTCGAGCGATCAAGGCACCAAGCGGTACAACCGCATAAGTTCTTTTGACGACGATCGTTGGGGAAGAAGGCACCAACTACTAAAACAGAAAAAGAGAGAGAAACTAGTATAGATGGTAGATCTGTCGAGTGCCGACGGTTGAGTGCCGATGAAGCACCTCTTCTCAAGGATTGAAGGAGAGAACCAAAGAGGAAGAAATCGAGGGAGGGTGGAAGCACTGAAGAAGGTGGAAGCATTCGCCGGCGACCACCGAAGGAGTGGAGCTGTGAATGATCGAAGGAGGAAACTAGAGTGTCGAGAGTTGAGAACGAGATGGAATGGAAAAATGAAATGGGACCGAAGTGACAAACAGCGGAACCGTCGAATGACCAAACCTGAAAGTCAGACTCGAAAGTCGAAACCCCTAAAGCCTAAAGCCCCTAAAGGATCCAGCTGTCACGGGTTAAACAGGTTATAACCCGATCCAATCCGATCTAATCTATTTATTAAATAAGTTAAACGGATTAAACGGATCAGCTGTTTGAAATCTAAACCCAACCCGATTATTAAACAAGTCAAACAGGTCAATCTATTTATGATCCGAATCTATTTAATGCAAATCTAAACATGTTTAAAGCGGATCGAATGCGGATCAGATTGATGGGTCGGGTTGATTTTTGCCACCTCTAGGTTGTCTGAGGAAACTTACATTAATAGTATACTGAGTATAAATTGCAAACCTAGAGATATACCTATAGTCAAGGAAGATAAATTTAGCAAAATCAGTGTCTTAAGAATGATGTTAAAAAAGATTTCATGAAGAGTATGTCTTATTCTAGTTAGTGCCATGTATAGTTTGAGGTATCCACAAGTTTGCATTAAACCGATATAACATATGCTATCAGTGTGCTTAGTAGATATATGGTAAAATCGAGTATGGAATATAGTTAAAAGATTAATTATGAGGTACATATAGAAAGCTAAAACAAAATTGATACTAACTTATAAAAGTCTGATCATCTTAAGGTGTCTGGGTATTGTGATTCTAATTTTATTAGTTGCATGGATAATATGAAATCCATTTTTCATTATATTTTTATAGTAGCTGGGGAGGCTATTCTTAGAAAATTACATAACAAACTCTTATGGCAGCTTTGGCTATATAGGTAAAGTTTATGGTATGTTATGAAGCTGCAACTCATGCTGTTTGGTTGAGGATCTTTAGCTCAGAGCTTATAATTATTAATTCCATCTTGAAATTATTTAAGATTTATTGTAACAATAGTGTGGTTGAGTCTTTTTTTTAAAGAAGAATAAAAGCTTCTAATGCCTCTATCCATAAAAGATAAAATATCTGATAGTTAGAAATTTGGTTAAAAGGAAGAGATGATAATTGAGCATATAAAAACTAATGCAATACTTGCAGATCCATTGACCAAATTACTTAGATCCAACTTTTTTGTTAAACATGTGGATAATATAGGTTTATTGGAATCTTTTGATATGCTTGGTTAATGGGAGCATTAGTTTGCTGTATCTTTTTACTATTTTCATATTGAAATATCACATTCATGTTTGTGTATATATAGTTATTTGTAAATAGTGTTTGAATAAAAATCTTAAGCATAAAAATATTGCTTAAGTATAAAGTTATTGCTTATATTGTAAATGATATTATTAATATATATCATGATTCACCTTGAGACATAAAGGATTTATCTCGAGACAATAAAATAAGATTATGACATAAGCTTAAAATTAATGCAATTTTCAATGAAAACATAAAGAAGTTTCATTAGAAATCATAAAGTGGACTGATGAGCTTTGTATATTTTGATCACATGGATACAAAGTTCACACTATGCATATTACATCAATCACTGAAATCCATATCGATGAGATTACTAAAATTCATAACCATAAAGAAATCTTATATCAATAAATTGTATGAAGACTAGTGTGATTTGATATTAGTGATTTTAGTGGATTGGATTTAACTAAAGATGTTATTCATTCATGACATTTATATATATGGTCACATGAGATGTACTTATCCTGGGAGTTGTCTTCGAACTATATATGATAAATATATTTCTTAAATAAAGAAAATCTTAATCAATGTTTTTCAAGTGAAAGAATGTTAGGATTTTTCAAAAGATGAGTTTTCATTGATTATGGATTGATTTTTTACTTTGATTTATTATGAAATACGGACTAAATTATCGTTTAAATAAATAGTTGAGAAGCCTATAATCACCTATGATCATATTGTTATTTTGACCTATTATCTTAGCCATATGATCTATAGGATATAGGTGTAGGCTTGAAATATTAGTTAATGAACTGTATAATGGATAGACCCATTGGTATTACTAACCATGCTAGGTCCCCACTCCACTCCTATATATATCCATCTATGAAAATTCTAAGGCAACAAAACTTCTATGTTCCTAGAGGGTACCTATCCCATTAAGAAACAAGGTATCAAGATAAAGATGGAGAGAAAGATCTATTCTATTATTGTGTTTTTTCTGTAGGTGTTGCTATAATGATCATCAATAATTGGTCGGGACTCTCAAGGCATGCTTCAATTTTATCTTTGATTTCTTCTACAATTTTGTTTCTGATCTCTTGCATGGTATTTATAAAATTTCTACATATAATGACTCAACAAATCCAAAAATTATTTATCAGTCAGAATGTCGAATTAATCCGATTGAAACTTCAAAATTTTGCCAATCCCAAGCTTTCTACTTATTTTTCATAATCTGAATAATTTAAGCAACAGAAAATCTTTATCGAAAAATTTCGACATATGATTTTATCGATCAGCAAGATGATATCAAGTGATATAGTCGGCTCGAATATAAATTCAGTCATCAACTCTTCAGTCCAACGCTCAAGCTTATTCCAGCTCGCTTGAGCTACCGTTTCATCTTTTCACCTCAATGTTGGATCGATCCGAGCTCAGTTTCGGATCCTAGCGGCAACCGCAACAGTTTCACGGAGGCCGTCGGCGATGAAGCATCCTTGGCGGGGTCTGTAAGCCACTAAATAAATAATGTTTCAGTTTCACGGAGGCAATGGATGTTGGAGAATAAAGACGAGCCGGTGGTACAACTTTTGGCACTCAAACATATGCGTTTCCAAATGCTGGTCATATCTTACCTGAAAGGAGTTAAGAGTCCAGGTGGATGCTGGCCGTTTGATGTGACATCTGTCACAGTTGGATCCTGTACATATTGAGTCATGGAAGCGAGTACCAGGGGACGAACGTACTACGAAAACCCGTGGTGGAGGTAATAATATTGGCAGTTGAAGTCAGTCTTGGCATTGTTGGTCTGCCAAGTGGGAAGATTTGCCACAGCAATTCCTTCCTGATCCATGAAGTCATGTTATGTTTACGAGCAGGAGATGCAGCCTTGGAAACCAGAATGCCAACATAGATTGCTCTGTCAAAATGATAAAAAAGTTCAATTATATTATTAAAAGAGTAATTTTTATCTGTCATGTCAGACAGAAAAGATATATCACTTTATCGTATGAGATCATATAGTATAATTAATAAAAATAATATTATTTATTTATTTTTTAAATATTTTGATTAAAATATTTTTAAATTAAATGATGTAATATTAAAATAATATTTATGATATCTTATTATTTTTCATAAAATACAACAAAATATAAGATGCAACATCGCATGATGCTATTATTATGACATCATTTTATGATGTCTCATAATTATATTTAACAAACAATAAAAATTATAAAATACAATCGGATGTCATGATATTTTATTATTTGTTATGATATTAAGATACAATAAGATGTCATTCAATTATTACGATGTTTTATTATTTTTATAATATTTTAATAATTATTTATAAGATACGTCAGATCATGCAACATAATATTATATCATTATTATAATATTTATTATTATTTATGATATTTTAGACAAATATGAATAACATAGAGTAAAAAAAATATTTTGATTAGAAAAAATTTTTTAAAAAAATTGAGTTACATTAAATATTTATTTTTTTATTAATTATATTATATGGCTCGATCTAATGAAACAGTGCATTATTTTTTTTTATCGAAGATGATGAATAAAAAATTTTCTTGTTAAAAACGGCTCCTTATTTGCATGAGACGGAAATTGGGACACGAAATAGAAGTCTAGATGGTAGTCAGGCTTAGAGGGCGATATATGCTGCGGCGACTCCGAAAAATGACTCAAAAAAGTTCGCTCAGGTCTCTTTCCAATGGCTGCTTCATTTTAGTGGCACACTTTACAATGCCAATTCAAAAGGAGCCAATGAATGCAACACATCAGCTAAATTGTCTAGGATTCTTTGACGAAGTGTCATGCTACATCAAAAGTTGTCCGGGAAATTAGCAAAAAGATGAGATAATTTGTTGAACAAAGACCTCTTGCTTTTATAAATATTCTAAGGTTTTTAAAGACGCCCTAACCTATGAAAGAAAAAGAAATGCTCTTCTAGAGAAATGCTTTGTGCACCATGGATGGTATAGAATCGCATGTATCATCTATGATAATTGGCTCACGTATGAGATCGAAAGAAAATTTTTTTTTTTTCGAACATCACATTTTGATTCTATGCATGAGCCAATCACCGCGAACAGTATGCACGATGCACAAAGCATTTCTCTATTTTTCTAAAATGACCTTTTGAATGTTAGAGTCCAACCCAAAGTTTAATGACTGTACTTGAGGACAACTAAACTCCACGCATGAGATGGTCTAGGTCCGCTAAGAGCTTGTTCGAATATTCTTTGGACTGAAATCATGTTAGATTTATTGCTTGGATTGTCCATTTAACCAAATTAGGTGAATCAACAAGCTTGATTCTTATAAAATTTTTAACCAAATTTTATACGAACATCCAAGCAGATTGTAGAGGTAAATAAAATGTTCCTTGTTGGCCAGGTGCGCATATCAAAACCCAAACCAAGATCTTATCTTCGTTGTTGAGCTCGGAGATAACAAGGACTGGGATAGCCCACCAGCCAGGATTTATATTCAAGTTAGTTAGTAACAGTGCCTATTGGATTCAACCAGTCTAGCAATCATTCCTCTTTCTATTGGTAGGAGTTAAAAATCATTAGAGGAGGCGCAACTGTTCCTGTTTCGCATGTGAATATGGTCTAAAACATGTGATGATACAGTAAATCCCACATGTTACATGTACATGATTACAAAAAGAATAGGATTGTCTCTCAGTTACATAAATAAATAAAGACGTTGATGCTGGATCTAGGCGGAATGATAAGATTACTCCATTGTAATTTGGATATTATGAACTCTGAACACAAAAACATACTTTCTGTACATAGAATAAAACTTTGTACATATGATCTTTCCCGGAGTTTGCAATGGTAGGATTTTTTTTTTTGGAGGTGGTTCATACAAACAATTCTTATATAAATATAATAAAAAAATTGGAAACAAAAATCCTAGAGTGGTCAGGAACCATTCCTATCTCTATCTAAAAATATGTGATCAGGGACCATCCCTATTCTATCCAAAAAACATCTCCGGCATGCTCAGTTACATAGGCTGCTACTCAGTTTGCCACAATATTCACTTCTCGGAATACATATCGATAGTTAAACCAGTACACCCTCCAACAGCATCTCGACATCATGCAGTAAAAGATGAGTGGCATCTTCTCGGATGCAGCTCTGTAACCAAATTACCATCATGACGGAGTCGTCCTCAATGTTGCAATGGCCAGCTCCCAAGGTCCAGCTGGGATATACAATCCCTGACTAAGCAACACGAAACTCTATTCTAGGTACTGTGGGCTCTATCAGATGATTTCCCTAGCCGCCATCAAATCGGAGTCGGATCCACAGATCATAAAATCTGCACCACCAAACCTTCTCCAACATTCCCATTAAAATTGACCTTCAGGTATAGTGGAGGAGGGAGCTCTTAGATAATAATCATTCCTATGGAGGCCTAGTGATGATTGCCCATAGACTTTGTGAAATTTTATGTATCTTAATTTTTTGAGCTGCTCTTGTATCAGATTGGTGTGACCGTCTATTTTGTAAAAAAAAAAAAAAAAAA
>KE505372.1:103976-124881 GCA_000441515.1 Elaeis oleifera
CTGGCTCCCGTAGGAGTCCGGGCTCTTTCTGGGGTAGAGACTCGAGGCAGTGGTCCGGCTCCCGTAGGAGTCCGGATGAAGTCTGCTTGCTCCCGTAGGAGTTCGGCAGGGGCGATCGACCGCCGTAGAAGCTCGACTGGAATTCGGTAGCAGTAGGAATCAGTCATCGAGGAAGTTCAGCTATAGACACAACTTGAAGAAATTCAGTCTGACGCTGATCACTGTAGGAGATCGGTCAGTAGCGGAGCTCAGTAAGCACTGTAGAAGGTCGACCGGCAACAGAATCCAGAGGGTGCTTGGGGTAATCTGACAGGCGCCTGAAGAATCCATCTTGGAGAAGTACAGATAGGTGCCACCTGTCGAGAACTTCGGCTGAGAGTATTTATATCCAACAGATACCTATAGCCAAACTTGGCTTGAGCTCTGGTCAAACCTGAGCCTGTTGTTAACTGAGTTGGCGCTCAATCCCGAACAATCCTAATTATGGGTTAAAAATTTGGCAATAGATACGTATTGATTAGATTTTAAGGTTTTCTTCAATAACTATCATCAAATATGAATAGTTATTAAACAAGACGATCTACAAGTGCATACCATATCATATGTAGTGCATGTTGTGTGATTGGGGCCTCCCAGATGTTGTTATCCTTGAAACATGATAATCTAAAAGTATATTTGGAAAAATTGGATCATCTACAAGCCATAGCAGTATTGGAGACCCATCAATTAAGGGAGATAGGATGCCCGTTGATATTTTGTTGTTGCTCCACCCAAGAGCATGCAAAGTGGGCATTGACTCATCCCACTATCATCTCCTTACAAGTATTATATTTGCTAATCTCCATCCACTAGGATTAATATATGGCTCCATACAAGAAAGGGACATTGAATTATATGAGAATATAATAAAATATGGGATAAACTTGAACAATGGGAGCATAATACTTTTTCTACACTGTCTGGTGCTGTCAGTCGATTAGCCCGAGCTTCAGGTCAACATGTTCGAATGGGAAGCAAATCAAAGCCAATTGGCTCGGTTTGGATTTGGTGGCTCATGGAAAGGGAAAGGTGGGTACGAACGTCTCCCACTATGGCAAATTAGTCAAATCAGATGTCACTGGAGGATGGTAGACCCAACTATATTCTAATATAAAGCCAACCATTCTATAGTCTCCAGCCAAGTGTCCTTCCATATTATAAAGTTTCCATTCTGGATTTCCAAATCTTAAACCATTCGTTCCTTTCTTACCTAGTTTATGTGGATGCTATCTTCCTCAAAGGTGTGTAGAGTTTATAGGCAAGCTGTGGAAATTGGATCTTTCTGCCGAAATGCAACGTTGATGCAACTCTGTTTGTGAATTATTTTCTAGAAACTCTATGTTACAATTCTCCCTTCGCAGAAAGTAATTGCTATCTCAAGAAACTATTTTCTCCTAATATATTAAGGGTGCATTTGGTTAGCCATTAATTTTTTTTTAATTTTAAAAATAAAATTAAAATAATATTTGATAACATCATGAAAAATGAAAAGTAAAATTAAAAAAAATTAAATAATTATTTTATATGTAAAGCAAAATTTTTTTTGCTTTCCAAAACTTACTTTTCTGCTTTTTTACTTCCGCACGTCTAAAACATCAAATCAAAAGTAAAGAGTCCGAACTCTTCTCCCTCGTCAAGCTCTTTACCTCTCCACCCCTTTCTCCTTCTCTTCCCGAACTCTTCTCCCTCGTCGAGCTCTTCATCTGCCATCCCCAAACATTATTTTTTACTTTATAGCAACGTAGTTACCAAACATATTTTTATTTTTTATTTTATTAATAATAAAAATAAAAAATAAAAAATATTTTTAAAATTAAAATCAAAAAATGTAAGTAAATACATCCTAAATAAGTTATTAAATAAGTAATTGTCACTTACAATTTTTAATAAAAACAAAAGGCAAGCACAATCATAAAATTCTATGCCTTGATGGTTGAACAAAGGAATCGAAGACCTACAACGGAACAAAGCATTTCAAAAAATCATATTTCTCTGGTTAATTAAAATTGAACTATCCCCTTAAAATCTCCAATTTATCCCATCTATGAAAATCTCAAGCAACCCAACTTCTTGCAATAGTAGTTATCAGTGAACATCACCCTCGATCGCCTCCCCGATTTGAAAATTTTTTTTTCTTTTTGCTGGAAATTTGAGAGAGACGTGATAGATGCCCCTCTGGACATTTGCAAGCAAATCCACATGTATATGGGTCGATAACTGGCTTGGGATGTTGTTTCTTCTGCTGTTTTCGGGCTATCCAACCGGCCATTTTAGGCTGTGTGTTTCTTGGCTTTGGCCAGGTTCAAGTGTTCCACCACTTCTCCATCGCCCTTCTGGTGGGCCTGAGGAGGTGAAAGGACTGCGTTTGATACGAAAATTTTTTGCAGGCAGACATGGCTTTTCAACATATATTTAATATATATTTAATATTATAATTTATTTTTTATTAAATTTTAAATAATAAAATATTTTTTAAAAAATAATGATATCATCTATAGATATTATAATATTTATATTAAAATTATGATTTTATACATAAATATTATAATTTTTTTATAATTTTAATAAATTTATATAATAATAATTTTTTTATAATAGATGATATATTAATTTTTATTAAATGATCCATAAGTTAAGTTATCGAACGGTTGCAGGTTGCAACCAATAATTTCTCTTATCATACGGCCACTCGTCCTTTTCGACCTAAACTTCCTCCTAAGGCAACGCTAGCAAGCTCGCATCTCCCGGCGGTTCTGACGATTCCTCCCATCGCGACGATTACTATTGTGACCGGCCGTCCTTACCCCTGCTCTCTGTGAAATTTGGGTAGAAATGAGGGGTCAAATTGTAATTTAGTAAAATACGGCACATGATTCACAGTTCACGGCAGAAGCCATGAAAGCTGACACCAGTCAACGAAGACAAAAGAGAGACAGTGGGCCCACCGCCCACCACTCCCACTCGCTCCACCCCTCCATCTCTGTTGACCGCTTCCCACCCAAAAGACGGTTATAGTTCGTGGGCCCCATCTGGCGGATGGCCACGCCTTTTTGACCACCACCCGGCACGCCGGACGAGGGAAGGCGCCACCCGGACTCGAAACCACTCTCTAATCGGCCTCAGGAAATGGCACTCCGCGACAACGGCTCCGATACCGTGGCCTTGCCCCCTACTCCAGTGCTCCGCTCGTTTTGGTCAAATTTTCACAATTTTCTTTTCAAATTTCCCCATTTCTTGCCTTTTTTACATAATATCAACCCTCTCCTCCAAAGTTCTGACCTCGGAGAGGGGAAAAAAAAAGATTTTGAAAAAAAAACAATGGAGCTCGAGCACGAGATAGGAGGAGGACCACCGGATGGACGGCTGGCATCGCAGCAAACTCTCGATGATGATCGGATCAGCTCTCGCGGGAGGAGGCGAACAAGAGAGAATCGGTGGGTTCGGATGCAGGGTTCTGGGTGTGGCGGTGCTCCCCTTCGTACGTTACGATCAGCATCGAAGGATCGTCGGGCGCCCGCTCGACGTGCTTCCTCGCAGGGCAGCCCCTCAGGCTGCTACACTTGTAGTAACCCCTGAGAGAAAGAGACCCATTAGATCGACTACAGGCCGTTTGATCAAGAATAAACAGTCGGTAATGGCAGAAGATAGATACTTACCGCGGGTAAGGGAGCCCTTGATGGGTTTCTGCCCGTATTTGCGCCACGAGTACTCGTCAGGAGGGATGTCGGCCATCTTCGAGCTTATCGCCGGCACTCTGATCGTCTTCTTCACTCGAGATTTTCTGCATTTATTATTAAACATTAATTCAGCGAAAAAAAAGAAGAGAAATCATAGGAGAGCTTAGTTAGGCTGGCTGCTATGAAGCGCCGATCTAGCACCCAAGCTACGGAGTACTGGGTTGGTTTATGGTTACCTCCTCTTGGAGCAGTGGCAGCGGCCGCCGGAGACGGCGTACTTGCCGGAGACAAGTTCGGAGTGGGCGTGCTCGTGGCACTTCTTCTTGTAGGAGGACGAGAGGGCGGCTTGCCGGCGGAGATGGCAGCAGAGGGGCAACTGGAGGGAGGAGAAGGGACGATCCCTGCTTGCCGTTGGAGACGCTGCCGTCCCCGGTGATGGACGACAGGAACGACGAGTTCGTCGAAGAAATCGGGGTCGAGATGCTGAAGCTCTCCTTGGTGTACTGGCTGGTGGCGATCTCGCCGCCACCAACGACGACGGAGCAGGGGCCCGGGTTCGGCTTGGTGAAGTCCAGCGTCAGGGTCTGGGGAGGCGGAGGCGGCACCGCCGGCTGGGTTGGCTGCGCCTTGAGGGAATCGGGGCTAGGGTCAGGGTCTGGGGAGCCGGCGGAGGCGCCGCCGTTGGGCCGCGGCGGAAGCGGGCGTGGCCGGTGCGGTTGAGGATGGAGATGACCTTCTTGAACTTGGAGACGGTGAGATCGGTGATCTCGCGGCAGTCGAGCTGCTGGGACTTGTGGTGGGAGATCTGGAAGATGAGGTGCTCCATGCTCCGGAGCCCGGCGGTGGCCGCCTCCTGGATCGCGATCTGGTCGTCCATCTTCGAGTAGCCCATCAGATCAACGGCCATCGGGAACGGAGGCGATCACAGGTTCCGGAAAAAAAATTAAGAGATCCCGAACTTAATCTCTCCCTCCGTCGAGAAGAAAGTACCACGCCAACGGAGGGGGAGGATGAAACGAGGACTAGGTTAGGAAGCCGCGAGAGGATTATATAAATAGGAATGGGCCGAACGGGGAAACGGGATTCGGGGAAACGGAGATCGGGTCAAACGAAACTTTGCATCACACGGCTAGTATCTGCGTGATCTTATTTAGGCTTTTTTTTATCTCGTGATGGGAACAAATAAGCTCTATTTTATTAAGACGGAAAAAAAAAAAACTTCTTACACGGGCATGGTGCAGGTGGTGGGAAGCTTCAGTCGTAAGTTGGACTCGTCGTCTTCCGTGGCAAAATTATTTTAAAAAAATGTAAATCAAGGTACATGTATCGCGAGATAATGTTCATAGCGCTCCGCACCCTCTGATGAGTGGACTTTGTCGCTGTAGTCGTAGGGATATATAAAATAAAGGAAACAACATGCATCCCGCCGGGAGTCAACCTGTAGAAATTTGGAAAATAATAGTAATCAATCAAATCAGGCCTCTGCATCGGTATATATCAAATGAAGCGTATCTGGAAGGAATCCTATGCACGATTATTTTTGGTTTTAAAAGATGAATATATTGCCTGCGTGTACACCGGAACTCGATGTATGGCACGGTAAAGTGACCCCTTGGGGGTGTGACCTGGTGCTTGGTTTGGTTAGTATAAAGTGGTTTTGGTGGTGGTGGACTCACACGCAGCGGATGGTGGACTTCTAGATAATTTGAGTAGTTGTGCGGTGGTGACGGATGAATCACGAGAAAAGCACCTAGAAATAGTAACCTAAAAAAAGACTAATGCTAGGGAGCTTCGATCTCGGGACTCTGGTCGCCGAAACCCCGGGTCCCACTAAGAGCGGTTACAAACTAACGACCGTTGTAACGGTGTCGTAGAGGATCCGTAACATCCTGCATATATGAATGAGAAAAATAAATAAATTAGATAGAAATTATGCTTATTATTTAGCTTTACGTCGTCTATCTATGTGGATATAGCAGATTTAACCGGCGTCAACGGTCAATGCTCATATCCCATGAGATTTGAAATTATTTGAAAATAAATATTAATCATTACAACACACCAAATTATGCTACTATTTATTAAATAAAAGTCTATTTGTTACTGTTCAAAATCCGACCTCACCAGCGAATGAACTAGACACATAAAACTGTTCTACCCGGTTGGACTAAAGCAGTTCCCTACCATATTAGCACTAATTTGCAATTATAAAAAATGAGGAGAAGATAGTCAAAACATATCCTCTTTGAGATATCCCATGTTTAAGTAAAGCAGACTTGCAAGAGGAAATACTATTTTATCTAATTATTAAAGTTATTGAGAAAAAAATAGTACGAAATATTTGACTTCAGATGTATGTGTGTGTGTATATATATATATATTTACATGGAACACGTTGCAAATACCAACCTAACAATGTTTATTACTATAATAGTTAATGATTTTGGAGGGGAGTCGTTGTAACAGGCAACGCAGTTGTCTCAACCTTTGAGTGGAAAGGGAAGGGCGTGGCCTGGCTCCTGCTGTGGTATCGTTTTTGGATGGATCTGGTTTTCTTTGGCAGAAGGGTGCATCTGGCTTTGCTCGTCTTATTAAAGGAACAGAGACCATTGCTGACTGACGTGGGACCCGGGCATTAGCTTTTGGGCGAAACAGTTGACCGACCGGCACCGCTCGGGTAACCGGGAGAAGACGGTGAGCCATCTCAGCCGTCAGCTGGCTTTACCGGATGGTTTGTAGGCGAAATGGTCAGTTTGACCAACAGAAGAGCGCATACAAATAATTAAATTGTCTCGAGCTAGCGATTGTCGACACGTGGCGTTTAGCAACCGTGATGATGTGGATAACTCTGTTACATATGTACGTATGTGCATATATTTGTATGCATGCCTGCATTGGTTGGTGTCCCATGCATAATTACTGGATGGGCCTGACATATGCGCTGGGCCATGAGCCCAAATTTCTTGATCTTTCTGGTTCTCTGGTTATGCTTTTCTCTTGCTTCCGTCCATCCTTACCATACTGCTCTGGTTTTAAATTTCACAATTTATTCTTTGCCTTCTTTATAGCTGCTTTGCCTATTTTACAATTGTTGCAACTAACTCCCTTTCGTCTATCATCGGTGAAGAGCATCTGCAAAATCAAATCATCACTGACTGGAGTTGTATCCGGCGGAGATCCTCCGATGTTTAAGTCAGAGAAAAGTTAGTGAACCTAATTAAAATTTAGTGTAGCAGAGTCTCAGCTAAAAATTGTCTTACCGGTACTACTCACTTATCTCCTTTTTATAGATGATTCTAATGTAACCGTCGAACACGTGGTTCTATTTTTTATGACGCTAAATTATCGGACCATTATTGTAGAGTTAGTGGATCATTAATTTCTACTAATTACCGTGACACGTAGTTGATAACCGTTCACAATGATTAGGATATGTTGAGTAGATAAGACGACTGTATGTCGATAATACTGATAAGTCGGTAGAAGATCCGAATGTCCATTGGTTGATAACTCTGATATATCGATGGTCTTCAATCAGAGTAAATCATCTGTGGTTGGTCGGTAATAGCTGACTCAACCGATTGTAAGCTGACATAATATATTCATTCGGCCGATGTAGAGTCGGAGTCGGGGGTCGGTTGTATTGTTCCAACAGTTGCCCCCCACTTCCAAGTCCAAGGTGGCTTGACGTGTATTTCATCATGTGGTCTGTCACATTGGACGAAGGGAGTTGTTACATGTCACCTCAAATCCCGACTTGATTGCTAGTCACTTGAGTACGAGGGTTCTTCGATCGTTTTGTTATTTCGATGGCTGCAAAATCATTATTGGATTGTTACATCAAGAGAACAATTCGGTATTAGACATCTGTATCGGATGTCATTTCAAGAAGATAACTCGACACCGGATGATATGATTCTGACTAGTAGATTTTAGCCACATATCCGAATGACATTGGATCGGAGCTGTTCATATGGATGATGGTGAGGTGGCACGATCAGGAGCAAGTGCGTCGAACCATCCGATCAATGATCGGTTCGAATGTTGCCATATGTTGTCGTTTGATGAGACTCCGATTTGATCACTTCCATTATGACCGTTGAGAGATCCTATATATATAAAATCACTTTCGGCCAGACTTTACTTTTGTTTTCATCCTGTGCTGCAAAACCTTGTCGGAAAGTCACCCAGCATCGGAAGACTCCAGTCCTTTCCTTCGTCTTCCTTTTGGTTTTCAGGTTAAGCCTTTGTCCTTCCTTGGGTTTTTGGTTTCTTTGTTTCTTCTTCAATAGTTAGGGCCTCTTCTTCTCGGGGTAGTCAGTCGGAGAATCCGACTGACGACTCTCCATCGGGTCTGGAAGTGGAGGCTTCTTCACTTTCTGAATCGAATATTGAGCGGCTCCGAGAACAATATAATATCCCGGAGCAATATCAACCTTTTGCACTTGGTGCCGATGGTCGGGTGAACTCCCCTACTTTGGGCCAGGTGGCCTTCTATGTCGAAGATCTTCAGACAGATCTTCGATTTCTGATTCTAGAATTCGTCCGAAATCTTTTGGACTATTATGATCTCTGTCCCGCTAAGCTGGCACCGAATTCGATCCGACTAATAATCAGTTTTACTTTATTGTGTCGGTAAATACCGACCGAGCCTCGTCCTTCTCTTTTTGTTCTTCGTCCTCATCCAAAGGCTAAAGGTTGGTGGTTTTCAACCCAAGAAAAGATCTCTTTTTTATTATCAGTCTTCCATCATCTATTCATGGATGGAAGAACCAGTTCTTCTTTGCTGCTTCCTCTTTTCTATGGGGCTTTCCTTCACGCTGGGGTGATCCAAAGACCGGCCCCAATAATAACAGTCGGATGGAGGTCGGCGATCGGGAGGACTTCCATTGGTTGAAGGATATGGTGGTCCCGTCGCAGAGAGAGTTGATGATCAAACAAGCTCTCTCCAATATCGATCTTAGTTCGGTCACCAATTTAGGTATAGCATAGTCGATCACTTTTATTTTTCTTTATTGTTTTTGAATTGTACTGACTTTCTTGTTCCGCTTACAGCTATGCAGTCGAGGACGTGAGTATCGATCGTCGATATTCACTAGCATGCTGTTAAGAAGAGGGCAGCAACGTTCGAAGCTGGACCCTCCGACCATCGAAGAAGGGTCCGGCAACCACATCTGTGCCGATGAAGAAACCTGACGTACCATCGACGTCAGTTCTCGAGCCGATTCTGGCGTTGTCGACTCTGACAGTGCTCTCTAATGCACCGTTTGCTGAAGAAGAGGCGGCGAGAGAAGAGGGACTGCCGCGGTAACATCAGTAGCTCCACCAACTGAGGTTTGGGTGGAGGTGGAGGTCGCGGCCGAACCTGAACAGTTTGCAGCTGCGCCGGTTGCTCCTTCAGCGGGAGTTTCTTGGGCACAATCAAGTTCAAGCTTCCTCATGCTTTCAAATGTGGGACCGCCGATAGGAGACCGGGAGAAGGCACCGATGACGTCGGTGGATGATGCAATATTTGCGGGTCACACAGTTCATTTTGACATCCGGCTTTCTGAGGATGAGTCAGCTTTGGCCAATTTGATGTTGGCCAGATGGCTCATCCAAGCCGCTCTTCTTCCGACCGACTGGAAGAACCGAAGAATAGAACTATGGCTGAGATATTCTCTTTTTCTACCTGATGATACTTAGGGTAAGTCTGCCTTTGCATTTTTATTTTTATTTATTTATTTTGGTCAAATCCGACTTGTCTTCTGCTTGCAGTTGGTATATGATATGTTCGATCAAGAGACCGGCTACGGAAAGGTTGCCGACTTCTGTCGGACATGGATGAATAAGGTGGCGGCCGCCAATGCTGAGCAACATTGGGTGGCGATCGAGTGGGAGGCGAAGCTTCAAGAGAAAGTCTCCCGTTTGACTGCCGACCTTGAATCTCTTGGAGTCGAACTTGAGTCGGCTCGTCAAAACACTTCGGCTCTTGAATTACGGATTAAGAGCAAGAACATTCCATCCACCGACTTCGACGAGAAAGAGATGGATGCATCCTTGAACTCAAAGCCGAACGTGGACGACATCGGACCAGCCTGAAAATGTTGACACTTGCCGATGAGGAATCGGCTTTCACAAGAGCTGATGCAGAGTTGGCTAGGGCGGAAGTAGAGTCGGCAAAGGAGGCCCTAAATCGAGCAATCGAGGATTTCAAGAATTCAGAAGAGTTCAAAAAAGAGATCTTTGAAGGTGGGTTCACTTCCTACTGCATTAGATATGAGGACGATCAAGATGTGGTCAAAAATTATACCCGAATCTTGACTTGAGCAGCATCGTCCCTCCAGTGTCGGAAGATGGAGCTGCTGAAGAAGATGAAGATGCACCGACTCAAGATGGAGCACCGACAGCATCAGAAGTTATCCAAATCTCAGATGCTACACTGGAGCAAAGAGATAGAGATCAGGACTAATGATCGGTGCAATTTTATTTTTTTTGTAATCAAATACTTGTAATCGAACTTCGATCCAATTTTGTAATCTTCTCTTTCCAATTAATGAATTTTTTTTTCTAAATATAAACTCTCTTCTGTGTATTTGTAATATTGTAGAGTAATTATCAAATTACCGAATATCAATCGGTAAACTAAATGTTTGATAATACTTGTAAAATTCGTCAGTTAGTCGAATATCCATTTAACTACCGAATATCAATCAGTAAACCAAATATTCGATAGTACTTGTAGAATCGTCCATTAGTCGGATATCCATTTGATGTACTTTTAAGTGTTAAGATAAATGGTAATAAGCTGAATGCCCTGCATCTGACCTTAGTCGGGTTAGTACGTCAAGTTATTTGATAATCGATGGTAAACAAAAAATCTTTCGACCGACCTAGTCAAGTAGGTATAATTTCAATCCGATCTTGGTCGTATTGACATAGCATTCTGCTTAGTTAAGACTAAGTCGGCATAATAGTCATTCGACTATGATCGACTTTTACAGTGAAAAGTCAGGATATATTCGGTATCGAGATAAAATCGGTATTATGGCTTTTACAGTGAAAGCCAAAGTATAATTGATATGTCAATTTTTATAGTGAAAAATCAAAATATAGTCGATAGTCGATGAATTGATCGTCCATCTATCGGTCCATTACTACTTTATAGTTGACTGAAACTTGTGATTCTGAAATTTTATATTTTATTCTGAATAATGTATACACGGATAATTTTATTGATAATACATTTTCAAGTTGTTAACATTCCATGTTTAGAAAATAGCTGACCCTTCAAGAGTTTCTAGCCGATATGCGTCCGGTCGAAGAGTCTCCATTATTCTGTAGGGTCCTTCCCAGTTCAAAGATAATTTTCTCTGATCAAGAGTCCTTGAGACTTTTGCTTTCCTTAAGACCAGATCTTTAGGATGGAAGACCTTCGGTTTAACTTTTGCATTATAATACCGGACTACCTTTTGCTGATAGGCTGCCATTCGAAATTGAGATTGCTGTCAGACTTCTGAAAATAGATCTAGATTGGCTCTTTGACATTCAAAATTACTCGGCTCACTGCATTGCTCAACCCTTGTTGAAGGTAATCTGATCTCAAGTGGGATCATTGCTTCTGTTCCATAGGCTGATTGAATGATGATTCCAATATTGGTATACGAGGAGTCGTTCGGTATGCCCATAAGATCGGATATAGTTCTTCTATCTAGAGACTTTTGACTTCATTTAGTCGGATTTTGAGTCCATGCAGAATTGTTCGGTTGGTTACTTCCACCTCTCCATTGAATTGTAGATGGCCAACTGATGTGAGTTTGTGCGTAATATGAAATTTCATACAAAACTCTTTAAAATTTTGATTGTCGAATTGCCGACCATTGTCAGTGATGCTGGTGTGTGATAAATCAAATCTGCATATGATTGATTTTTGAATGAAGTCTTTCATCTTACTCTCAGTGACTTGTGTCAGAGATTCAACTTCTACCCATTTGATGAAGTAGTCGATGGCGACCACTATGAACTTTCTCTGACCAGATGCCGGAGGGAAAGGACCAAATATATTAATCTCCCATTGTGCGAAGAGCCATGGCGCAACAATTGATATTAATTGACTTGTCGGCTGGTGTTGTGTATTTGCATATCTCTGACATAGTTTACATCTTCGGACAAGTTCAGCCACATCTTTTTTCATAGTGGGCCAATAATATCTTTGTCGTAGGATCTTGTAAGCTAGAGCTTTATCTCTCAAGTGATTTTCATAAATTTCTTCATAAACTTCTCTGAGCACATAGTCGGCATCTGTTGATCTCAAACATTTCAGTAAGAGAAGAGAGAATGACTTTTTGTATAGATGACCATTCATTAAAATGTATTGAGAGGCCATCCATTTAAGCTGTTTGGCTTTTGGGAGATCAGTAGGGAGAGTCCCATCAGTCAAGTACTGGACAATCGAATCCATCTAGCTTGGTTATCAGTAAGTTGTAGCACTTCCTCGACTTTATCAATACTTGACTGTTCGAGGCATTCGACGAATGTCTGACTCAGCGAGTTGAAGGAAGTAGTTGGGAGTCGTGAAAGTGAGTCGGCTCGAGCATTTTTTGTTCTTGGGATGTGAAAAATTTCAAAATACTTTAAGATTGAGGTAAGATCTTTCATCCTCTGAAGGTACTTCATTATAATAGGGTCTCAGGCTTCAAATCCATCTTTAACCTATCTAGTAATCCATTATGAATCAGTAAAGACTTTCAAACCATCGATGTCAAGCTCTCTGGCAATTTTTAAGACGGTTAAAAGTACTTCATATTCGGCTTGATTATTCGAAGCTTTGAAATTGAATCCAAGGGTATACTCAGTAATAACCTCATCAAAATTTGTAAGAATGAGATCAGCTCCACTGTCTTATGCATTAAATACTCCATCAATATGTAGCACCCATACCAATATCAAGTCGGGTTCAGGAGTTGTGGCCTACTTTATTGTGGCTTCGTCTTCAGATTTATTATCAAATATTGTACATTCGACGATGAAATCCGCCAGAATTTGTACCTTCATTGACGGATGTGAGCGATATTGTATATCAAATTCACTGAGCTTTATTGCCCACTTTGCCATTTGATCCGATGTATCAGGTCGGTATAAGATTGTCTTCAACGGCTGATCAGTTAAGACCATAATAGGGTATGCTTGGAAGTATGGGCGAAACCGTTGTGATGATATAATTAGAGCGTAGATTATTTTTTCTACTCTTGAATATCTCACCTTGGCATTGTGAAGCACCTTGTTAGTGTAGTAGATCAGTCGTTGAGTTCGATTTTCATCATCTTGGATGAGTACCGAACTGACTGCTTCTGTTGAAGTTGTCAAGTAGAGATATAGAGTTTCTCCCTCCTTCAGTTTTGTCAGTAGTGGTGGGGATGTAAGGTATTTCTTCAGATCTTTAAAAGACTGTCGGTATTCATCCGATCATGAGAAATCCTTTGTTTGCCGTAGGATCTTGAAGAAAGGCAAACATCTTTCAGTCGATTTCAAAATGAATCAGCTGAGTGCGGTGATTCTTCCATTAAGTTGCTGTATCTCTTTCTTTGAGCTCGGATGCTTTATGTTGATGATAGCTTTTATCTTTTCGAGATTGACCTCGATTCCTCATTGTGACACAAGAAATTCAAAAAATTTTCGAAAATCACTCCAAACGCACACTTAGTCGAATGCAAATTTATTTGATGTCGTTGAAGTGTACTGAAACTTCCTCCAGATCTAAAAAATGATCTGAGGTTTGGAGGCTTTTCACCAGCATGTCATCTACATAAACTTTCATGTTTCATCCGATCTGTGCTTTGAAAATTTTGTTAACAAATTGTTGGTAAGTATTTTTGGCATTTTTTAAACTGAAAGGTATTACTTTATAGCAGTATATGCCCTTGTTGGTAATGAAGGCTGTGTGCTCTTCATCTTCGGATGCCATCCGAATCTAGTAATATCCAGTGAAGGCATCCATGAAGCTCAAGAGTCGGTGCCCCAAAGTTACATCAACTAATTGATCAATCTTTGGCAAAGAGAAACCGTTCTTCGGACAAGCTTCATTCAGATTTGTGTAGTCGATAAAGATTCTTCATTTTTCATTAGCTTTTCTCACCATTACGATATTGACGAGCCAATCGGGATAAGTAGCTTTCCTGATGAAGTCAGTTGCGAGGAGCTTATCAACTTCTTCATCGATGACCTTTTATCTTTCTGAAGCAAAAGATCTTTTTTTTCTGTCTCACCGATTTGACCTTCAGATTAATATTGAGTCGATGAGTTATTACTTTTGAAAGAATTCCTGGTATATCTGTTGCCGATCAAATAAAAACGTCGGTATTTGCCTTCAGTAGATTTATTAATTACTGCCGCTTCGGATCAGACAGCTGCGATCCAATTTGGATCGTCTTCTCATGATCTTCTTCTTTTAATGAAATAAAAATCAGTTGTTCAGCTGGTTCATCCCTTTGTTCATTTTCTTTTTGATCTAATTTATCGACAGACAAAGAGTCTTCAGATTTATTATTTTGTGTGAAGACTAGAAAGCAACGTCGAGTAAGTTGTTGATCTCTACGCATCTCTTCGATTCCATTTCTTGTCAGAAATCGGACTAATAGATGATATGTCGAGACTATTGCTCTCAGGGCATTAAGTCCAGATCGTCCGAGTATGGCATTATAAGCTGAAAAAATTTGGACTACTGCGAATGTCAAGAGTACAGTACTCTGTTGTGGTTCAGTTCCTGTAGTTAAGGAAGAGTGATTTCTCCTTCCATAATAACAGCATCTTCAGTGAAACCGACTAATGACGTCGAGACTCTTCTGAGTCGGTCAGTCGGTAGTCGCATTCGAAAGAAAGTCGAGTAAAATAAATATCTATTGAGCTTTCATTTTCTACAAATTTTTTTTACATCATAATTAGCTATTGTTGTCGAAACAATGACAACATTATTATGGAGAGTTTGAATTCTCCGAATATCTTCTTTCAAAAAGTTATTACATCATTGAGTCGTCGTTCTTTGTCGATTCTTCTTCGAAAGTTGCCCCCCAGTTTGGTTGTCCGGAGATCATGTTGATCACTCCTGCAGTCGGCCGATTGTTGATAGTTTTCTTAGGTTGCGGTTGAGGTTGTCGGTCAGCAGGAGGTTGAGTCAGTTGATCCTTTAGAAACTTTTTGAGGTAGCCTCGTCAGATCAGGGCTTCTATCTCGTCCTTGAGCTGGATGTACTGTTCGATATTGTGATCATGATCATGATAGAACCGATAGTACTTCTTTCTATCTCGGCTCCTCGATGGTGCTTTCATTGGTGGAGGGTGTCGTAAGTATTCTGCTTCTTCGATCTCCATTAGGATCTGCGCATGATGTGCAAAAAGAGGAGTATAGGAGTCATACCTGTCATAGTTTGGCTTCGGACTCCATCGTCGGGGTGAAGCTCACTTATTGAGAGGTGGCTGACTTGATTCGACTGGAGCTTCACTTTTTTTCTATTTCTTCTTCTGATCTTTTCTATCTATTTGGCGTCGGTCAGAAGCAGCTTCATCCGTGCGAATGTATTTGTGCGCACGCTCTAGAAGTTCAGAATAGATCCGAGGAAAATTTTGTCAAGAGAGTAAGTAAATCTGAATCCCCTCAGATCACTTTTCATGGTCGATATAGCCATGTCTTCTTTAAGGTCCGTGACCTCAAGCATGGTTGTATTGAAACGAGCCACAAAGTTTCTCAATGTCTCTGTCTCATTTTGCTTGATTGAGAAGAGACCGTCAGATGTCCGTGGCGGCCTTCGATTTTTGCTGAAGTGGGTCGGAAAGAATACTTAAGCTGTTCAAAATAATAAATGCTTTCTGACTGAAGTCCAGAATACCAGACTCGAGCAGCCTTCCGAAGAGTTGCCAGAAAGTCAATGCATAAGAGGGCATCAGTTGACCTTTGGATCATCATGAGAGTTTTATAGCTCTCTAAGTGGTCGATCTGGTCAGTGCAGCAATCATATGACTCCATCTGCAGCATCTTGAATCGAGAGAGAATCAGTTCATCTAAGATACGCCGAGAGAGAGGCTGGGCAGTGTGAAAGTCGTAGTTGTTGGAGGATTTCCGATCTTCCACTTGAAGTTAGACGAGCTGATGATCAATTTTTAGAACTTGCGTTCATAGTCGTCAAGTTGTCATTGCTGAAAAACTCCGAGGGTGGAACCCCCTAAAAAACTCGAAGAAGGAGAAGCAGAAGATGTCTGCGGTCGTTTCTCCTTCTTGATACTGTATGCATGAGAAAGAGAATGTCGCGAATGGTGAGTGGCACGATGAGAGTACTGAGAATGTAGTTGTTCGTCTTGATGGGAGTGTCGAGATGGTCGCTTTAGAGAAGAGGAGGATGAGAGTCGTGGAGGATGGCGGCTGTATCTAGACGGCACCGACTGAGCCATCGGTTGCTCCACTGACGATTGCTGCTGCTGGTTACTGCTGTTGGAGGTTTTAACCATCTCCGTCAAATTTCATTTGCTGCATGAGTCCAGCACCTCGCTCCAGAGAAGAGGAGGGTGAGCATCATGGAGGATGGCGACTGTACCTAGACGGCATCGACTGAGCCACCGGTTGTTCCACTGATGGCGGCTGCTACTGCTGGATTTACTGCTGTTGGAGGCTTTGAACCGTCTCCGTCAAATTTTATTTGCTGAATAAGTCCAGCAATCTGTGCATCCATAGTGACCACAGGATGCAAGAAATTGGACTCTACCACTAGAGGTGGGGAGGTACATCTTCTCGACGAAAAGATTGTCTCACCGATCTAGTTGAATGCTGAGCTTTGATTCTCGACATGGTTGACTATAGTCTTATCCTCTTTCATGATGAGCCAATCTGTTGCGGCCAACTCCCTTTCGTTTGTCGCCAGTGAAGAGCACCTGTAAAATCAAGTCCTCACAGATCGGAGTTGTGTCTGACGGGGATCTTCCGATGCTTAAGTCAGAAAAAAGTTGGTGAACAGCTACTCAAAGATTTAGTGTGACAGAGACTCAGCCAAAATTATCTTACCGGTGCTGCTCACTTACCCCTTTTATAGATGATTCTGATGTAACCGTCGAGCACGTGGTCTCACTTTTTATGGTGCTAAATTATCGGATCATTATTGTGGAGTTAGTGGATCGTTAATTCTCACTAATTATCGTGACATGTAGTTGATAATCGTTCATAACGGTTAGGGTACGTTGAGTAGATAAACCGACTGTATGTTGGTAATACTGATAAGTTGGTAGAAGATCCGAATGTCCATCTGCTGATAACTCTGATATGCCGATGGTCTTTGATCAGAGTAAATCGTCTGTTGTTGGTCGATAATAGCCTACTCTCGATCGGTCAACCGATTGTAAGCCAGCGTAATATGTTCATTCGATCGATGTAGAGTCGAAGTCAGAGTCGGGGTCGGTTGTATTGTCTCAACAATAATCATTTTATAAATTTCAGTAATTAGCATTAAAAATTTTGAAAATAACATTTCTCGTTATATATTGTAATGCTTCTATTTGTCAAATTAGTAAAGCTAATAGCAAAAAATCCCCATTTGTTAGTGTTCATGATCATGCCATACAACAAACATGTTTGATATTGTATTCTCTCGTAAGCTTCCATCATAATCTATATTTGTGAAATAAAAATTATTATATATTTACAAAATGAACTTGTTGGTGCAAAGATCTTGTCTGATTATGGTGGCCTCGAGGATGCGGGTCAATTTATAGAGAGATGCTGTTCTACATATAAAATGAAAAAAAAGTATTCTAGTTTGGCTTTGATTCAGCCCTCCGATGTCAAAGTCAAGAAGGACTTTGGAATAACAATAGTAAAGAGAAAACATAAGAGAATAGTAGAATAGTGTAGAATATTGCCTTATTCCACTCCACTTGACTCTGGTCAAGTTTCATCTCAGCCTTTTCAGATCAATTATTTCATCTTGATCTTTTAACTTTAGCCTTGTTAGATCAGTTGTTTACCTTGACCTTCTAAAATTAGCCTTAGGAGTTTGGTCTTCAGGACTTCGTTCTTGGGCCTCTCACCTCAGCCTTTTATATTTGGCTTTCGAAGCTCTACTTTGGGATCTCAGTCTTGAACTTTTCACCTCAGTCTTTGACTTAGTAGCTCAGCCTTCGACTTCTCACCTCGGCCTCTAAGGTTGATTTTAGGAGCTCAACCTTTGGAAGCTTTATCTTGGGAGCTCAATCTTTGGGAGTTTAGCTTTTGGGAGCTTGGTTATGGATTTCTCATCTTGGCTTTTGGCTTGATAGCTCGTTCTTTAGCTAGATAGCTCAGCCTCAATTTTCATACCTTGGCCTTCTTACCTCATCTTCAGCCTTCTTACCTTAGCCCTTCATATCTCGTCCTTAGCATTCACCTCAGTTTTGGCCTTTGCCTCAACCTTGAAAGCTCATAGACCTGCTAACCTATAAAAAGAGCAAAATGATAGATAGAAGGTTGAAAGTTTCTTATTGTTGCCGCTAGAATCCAAGGTTGATAGGTCGAGATGTGGTTGGCTTTCCTTTGAAGCATAGCTAAGAAGGAAGATGAAGACTTAGGATCTAAAGATGTGGCTGTAAAAGTACCTTAATAGGATAGCTAACTTGAGAAAAAAGTCCTTTTGATGAAATTTTTCGGTGAAAGACCCTCTGATCCTCAAGTCAATTAGAATCCAAAAACAGTAGAAGAGAAAGAGGATGGAGAGTAAGTGGTAGGAGTAGTCGAATGAGATTTACTCGAGTGTCCTTTTTTTTTTTTTTTTTTTTCTATTTTTAGAGATAGATTGATGACTGTTATCGAGAGAGATGGAGAATGGATCAATTGTACAGCAACAACCCCTATTGTGTGACTACTCGATAATGGATTCTCACATTGTATCACAGTTATAATTGTTTTGACCATGCAACTATAGTTGAGCTGTTGTAACTACCACCTAACATGGTGTTGGCATGGTTGTGCCCTTGAGCTCATCATGATCCGAGGTGAATGAGGTCGAGCATCTTTATGATTCATCTTGAGGTTAGGAAAGCAAATATTTGCTACATCAGAACTAAAAACTTACTATTGGTTATCAAGAAATCTATATTGTTAGATATTTCTTGCCAATATTGCCTCTTCACTGAGTGGCGGTTTAGCCATATCTACCACAGAAAGACTTGAGGCGGGCTTCACATAACTGGTCTAATAGCTTGAAACCATGCCCCAATGACTCAAATGCAAAAATAAAAAAAAGGGGAAAAGCATATGGTGCTCTTATTTGATCAAATTCTTATCCAATATTGTATTATATTTTTGAAAGAAAAGGTGTATGCGTTGTATACTGCATCATGGGGTACTGGATCTAGAATTCTGTCTCTTTGGACTTAAGCCCATCCTATAATTATCGCTTGCTGAGTCATGCACAACAAGGCCTTAAGTAATGGACCTTGTTGCCTCCTATTGTGTTAACTAAACAGATCTTGCTCAAGCCCATCTTAGGTTAAATTTGTCGTCGAAGCCTGTACTGGCTATTTTATGACTTCTGGATCTGTCTAATGGGCCATAAAACGATGGCAGCTTTTATTTATCTGTTTAATTATCTATTATATTGGTTTTAAATAATACCCACATTGTGGAAGATGAATCCAACAACCTTACAGTTCCATGGACTGTGAACGTCCTGGAATTTTTTGTGGCATACGAGAGATTGATGGAGTTCATAAGGTTTTGATTGCATTCAAATGCACGTTTAGCGTGACAACCTGATAGGATAGGAGGAATGATTAGTTAGATCTGTTTTATGACGTGACCATCAAATAATGTTTATTACGTAACCATTAAATAAAAGACCACCACATCATCTCATAAGATTAAAAAAATATTTAGCAACAATTAGATTAAAAATGACTAATCATGATGATCTGTATGCTTTATTTCATTCATACTTCACTTCAATAGAAAATTTTAAAATTTTGAAACACCAAATGATACTGTGACATTTTATTTGATGGTTCAAAATTTACATGGTAGAAAAGTCCGTATCGATAATTTCTCAATAGTGTAGTTATATAGCACCCCATAACTATCTTAAATTGAAGTGTAATTTGCAATTGTTAATGGCTAGTGATTTGCTCATGATCTAAAATTAAAGCTTCAACCTAAAATTGGAGAGAATTATATTGCACTTGACCGTGACCATAAAGAGCCAAAAATATACTAGGAGAATCGTTAGGGTTCATATATGCCCTTTTTTTTTGATAGAAGTTCATATATGCCCTCAAAAGGATATATTGTATCTTGCACTGCACGCATCATATGCCCATGCACCACAAATCAAATGACTCATTTCTAAAGGGCTCATTAATCATATGCTGGTCTCGAAGATTGACCCATGGAAATGGGATGATGACATGGTGCATGCAGTGCACCGTATCATTTGCTCTTCAAAAGGGGTGTTTTGGAAGGCATATCCTTCTCCTCCTTCCAATGATTGAAATCATTGTGATGATACATTAAATTATTTTTAAATTTGTCGAGCAACTTTTTTGTTAAAAAACTATTGCATATATTTGATATGTCTGCTAAAATAATTAGATGGTAAGCAAAAGTGCCAATATTAGTGATCTTTAGGTTACTTCAAGATGCCAAGTGCGCAGGTGGTCCTGGATATAATAATCACATAAGATTTTAGGCACACCCTATCTTATCTTGTTATTTTTCTATTCTTCTTTGTCATTTTTTGAACCAGTGGGATGCTGGATTTTTTTTTTGGAAAAATAAATATGATTTCCAAGGTCCCAGGAATATGGTCAATGGTGATTGTGGTCCCAATAGGCTCCTTCGATTTGTTTGTTCGGGTTACTCTTCCATCCAAGAGACCTTATAGGTAGTATTTAATGATTCAAATGGGATCAGCACGGTGATATAAGATCATCAGTGATTCGAATCTTGTGGTGATCTAATCACTTTAGATCACTGTATTTGATAGACTATTGTCTGATGATTAAAGATCTTCGGATATCCATGAGTAACCTATTTAGTATTCTATGAAAATTCAAGATTATTAATTATATAATACCAAAATTATCCATAATATATTTCATAAAAATATATTTATTAATTATATATTTTAAATAAAATATTATTATATTTATTAAATATATTAATAATTAATAGATTCTGTAACAATATATTTGTTAGTCTTATAA